>JAFIRS010002873.1:0-174223 GCA_018342105.1 Gonioctena quinquepunctata | reverse complement strand
ATGGAGACGATGAATTATATAAATATTCAAAGATTCTTCTCAACTGTTAATTCTTTTTGGAAATTGGGCAAGTGATACAAGATCATCCCTGTCGGCAAAAACATGATCTCTAAGTGGACGCCAACGAAGGCAAAAAAGTCAGGTTTGGCGACTGAAAAAGTTAAAATAACAAAATTCCCTACGTGCAACAGCTGTTTAAACTTAGCGAAGAAAGGGGTTGAAGAAAATACGTTGATTGAAATGACTGGACATTCAAACACAGAGTCCATAATGCCAACTAGACGAGGAACACCATGCAAGCATAGTAGAGAAAATGAGAGATACTACTAACCTCAATGGAGAAACGAATGTAGCTAATGTGCCTAATATAAGTTCTTCAAGTTATAATTCAATAGCAAACTCGAATACATTAACAAGTAGTGCACCAGGCCCGAGAAATACTAATTTCTACACTTGTGTATTCCACTGCAATTCATGCAATTTTTAGGTTGTATTAAATTTGTTAGTTTTTATATAATTCATATGTACCTACCTGCATGTAAATATAAATAAAATTTCAAACTTAGCACATACCTCTTTTCTTATAACTCCGGAAATATTCTACTGAATTACACTCGTGCATCAGAATAAAGCTGATAATTTTCCGTTCAAGCATGTTGTCAGTAAAAAACTGCATTCGGTTATTTTCATATTTTGTTAAAAGAGCCCTATTCCTTCGGAGCTGGGCTCTCACCAAAATATGAAAATTAACCCATGCAGTTTTTAGACAACATGCTTTCATTGAAAATTATCGGTAATTTTGATGAACTTGTGTAATTACTTCCGGAAATCTGCCCAGGCACTATATAATTTCTCTTGTTTGCGTATCTTTGAGGATATTTCATTCTGTTACTCGATTGGTCAGGTTTTTTGCGGCCAGCTCTCAGTCTATTACGTAGGTTCGCATGATACAGAAAAATTAGTCACGTGGTATAAATTTGGAATATCTTGGTACGAAGACAATAATTGGATATTGTGTATAAAAATATAGAATGAAGCACTGTTACTGTTTTTGTTGTCCAATGAACTCTCACCGACTGATTTGTGTCCAAATACATTTTCGGAAATACCAAGTAGACTTTTTTCAATTTTTCAGAATGCGTTGCATGCAGAACATCATGTCCGGTGGATGGCAATATAGAAAATACATGCAAATGTGTGGAAAAGCTAAAGGTGAAAGCTGGGAATGCATCTTCCGGAGGTGAGTAGTCAACATGAATTCTCAACGTGAAAACGGTTCATTCCATATATTTTTCCAGCTGCGCTTACATTTCGGCAAATTATGTGAATGATGGATTCATTTCGAAAATCATAATGCTGAAAATTCTGTGAAGGACAGAAATTCATCCCAAATGAACCAAATGGAAAAAACATGAATTTGAGAAAACTCAATATTTTTTCTGCTCTGGAGCAAATTCTTCTATTGGTACAGACAATTTTCTGTTGATAATATAGAATATATCTCATCATTTCAAATAGAAGGATTTTACACAAGCTTCTTTCAATCAGAATAATAGTTCTTCAAATTTCAAGAATAAAAATTTGTACAATTATCGCTTGATCCGAGAAACTGGTACATTATTATTTAAATACGATTTTTTCAATATGTCACGTTTATAAAACGGACTGAAAATCATAAAGTAATTTCTTCCAGCCCCATAGAGATTCATATTCCCATACAGATTCCTAACCCCATAGAGATTGTCCTGAATATTTGTGATTGTGAATTTTCAATTGCTATGAAAACAGTTGTGAGATTCAAATCGGAAAACGTGGGTCGCATGCAACAGATAATAGTAAAGAGTGTAGGACTTAGCTGTCGTTGAGAAAATATTAATTTTATACTATTTAGTCCGTTTTATAAACGTGGTATATATTCACATAATTATTTTTTACTTTCAGTTCATTCTTTAAATGTGGTATATTGAAAAAAAATATATTTAAATATTTATTTTATACTTTTCAGTACGTTTCATGGACGCAGTATTAAAAAAAAAAAATTTCAAATGATTATTCATTTCATTCAACCCTGTAACGCTCATTGTCCCTATGGAATTTTCCCTGGGTATCCGGATTTTTTGGGAGTGTCCTTCCGTTCTATTTTCGATGTTTTTCATTTGCTTGTTCTTCTTGCTTTTTTTCTGGAGCTTTAAATTCTTCTTCACCTTTTCTTTTTTGGTTACTGGATTTTTCTTGTTGGTTTTTTCGGATCGTTTGGTTTGTTTATCATCCAGAGAGATGGATAGATCTTCATTTAATAAGGAACCATAATATACATATAAGAAGGCATATTACAATGTATAGACATGCAAATATAATACAGACATATGAAATGGAATGCTTACTATATCGATGAGTAAACAATTGTAAGTAACATATTGAAAGTAAATATAGAAAAGGAAAAAACAAGTATTTGAATATAGTATAGTATTAGAATCGCGATAAACTAACGAGTGAATAATTTGCAACGATCATATTAGAACAAGAATATATACCGGGGACAATGGGACTAGGGCTATGCCTATATCTCACTTATCAACCGATTTGGATGAAATTTTGTGAATAGATATGAGACACAATTTCGGATTGACAGACATATGAAACCAAAATGGCTGACTTTCGGTTTCGTCAGAATACCCACCAACCTTGATTTTTCAAATGGATCACCCTGTATGTTTGATGTTTTTCGGATTCTATGGCTCAAATAACATATACGACACTCTTGCAAAATTTTATCTTACAATTGAAAAACAAATAATTTCTCATTTTTTTAGCCCAGGAGGCCTTGATCAGGTTAAAATCTATACTAATTTATATCAGTTACTCATAGTAATAGTCATATCATCGATAAGATCTATGACAAATCCTACAAAAGGAATTGAAATTCTCTCAATGAAAAAATAGTTTTTTTCAAATTTGCCATTCGATAGAGAATTAAATTCAATTCAACAATATACATTATGTACCACTTTCTTTCTGTTCAAAACTAAAAACGATCAATTATTGGATCTGTACAATATTTCATACGATACCTACAAACTCCAATGAGTTATCCGTTTAGGTTTGATGAAATGAAAGGTAGCCGTGGAATCATGGAAAACAGTAGGTGATTAATGTCATGTCAAAAGCGAAATACTAATATTACTTGTCATCTCGTTTCGTTTGTAAAAAGTTTTTTTGAAATGGAAAATAATAATCGTAATTCTCTAAATAAACAAATCGATATGATATTGATATAAGAAGGATGTCAGAAGAATGGTGTCAATGCTAGTATGCTATATACGCTGTTCGTTATCCGTTGAGACGGCACACATTGAAAACCTATTTCAGGAAATTGGAAATGATGCAAAGGAAAGGACCATCTGATCAAAACCACATCCACTTCATCGTTAGTGAAGGAGCGGAAACTAATGTATTAGCATATGTTCATTTTTCTCCATCTGTCTCAGTGCGAGAATTGGAAAAGTGCCAGAAAGGTATTGAAAAAACATGAATATATAAATACAGTTTGAATCAGCATCTATATCAAAATGACCCAGAACGGAGACTAACTCATTTTTATTGGCTTTCGCGTCATCATTATTTGAATAACTGTTTACAGATGAGTCTAGGTTTACGAATAATGGTATGTTCAATAGGAATAATACAAGGTATTGGGCTCAAGAAAATCCTAGATTGCTGAGAGAAGGTAATTTTCAAGAAATAATTGGATTCAACGTCTGTGTAGTAATCATAGGGACAAGAATCACCGGACCAATTTTTTGAGAAGGGCCCTTGACGGGCCAAAGATATCTACAATTCTTAGAGAACGATATTCAAAATAATATCAACGATGTACGATTATCAGGGAAAATTTATTTTTTCAGCAATATCTAAGTGATACCTATGGGCAGAGATGGATTGGAACAAATGATCCAATCAGATGGCCAGCCAGATCGCCCGATTCAACGCCTATTGATTCTTATTTATCGGGTCACGAAAAATCCAAAGTATACTCGAGGAGACCAACTTCTTTGGAGGACTTAAGAGATAGAGTTGAGCGCGCATTTCAGGAAATTCCTGCTCACGAACTGATAAACGTGATGAGGTGTACAATAAATAGAACTAGTCTATGTGTTAGGGAAAACGGGCAACACTTCGAACATATCATTGGTCATGAATAAATAAAATGACTTTTCGATGGTTGTGAAACTCTTCTGTTGAAAACAGGATAATGGTATTGTGAGTTATAATTTTTACTTTGAATGTTTAACTGTTTCAGTCGTTAGATTTATTCAAACAGTTTTATTATATTAAAGTTATCTTTTCTGTAATGGGTTCATGATCATTACATATTGTCAAGTCGATTATTTTTGGTAATTCATTGTTACCATTCTGAATTGAAGTTTGAAAGAATGAATAGATGTCATGTTACCTACAAATTTTTTGAGATTGATTTTATTTTGTTAGATGGCTCTCTACGTTTTAAACAAAAAGGTAGTGGTACATAATGCATATCGTTGAATTGGTAATTTAATTCACTATCGAATGGCAAGGTGGCCCTCGGTAGGTACCATTTGAAAAAAAAGATTTTTTCGTTGAAAATGCGCTCAGAAAATTTCAAATCTGGCTGTAGGATTTGTTATTGATCTTATCGATGAAATGATAGATTGAGAATTTTTTTTTATTGTGAAATGAAAATTTGGCAACACTGTCGTATGTTATTCGAGCCGTAGAATCAAAAAATACATCGAACATACAGGGTGTTCCATTCGAAAAATCGAAATTGGTGGAGATTCTGGCGAAACCGGTAGTTGGCCATTTTGTTTTCATATGTCTGTCAATCCGAAATTGTGTCTCATATCTATGTACAAAATTTCATCCAAATCGGTTGATAAATGAAGGAGATATAGGCATGGCCCTAGACCCAATGTCACCCGGTATATGTACAAAAACGAATAGTAGGATCAGCTAGGTTTACAAATTCACAAGTGATATATAATTAATTGTCATATTGTTTCAATATCAATATTCATAGACGAACAATCTCTCAGTTTGCCTTGAATCGGATCAGTGAACCATATACCTCAATAGAATCAGGCAGTTTAACTTCACGAAACCTTTAAAAAATTATGAATTAATCGAACTACGATATGAATATCATTTTTGCCACGTGTGTTATGATAATGAATATTCTTATTGAAATTTAAGTACTTCTGGAAGTAATCTGATGCCAAAGTGGTTAATTATTTTGAATATAAAAATCATAGTGAAATAAAACAATCTGTTTTCCACTGAAAACCAATTGAGAGTCATTAACATTGATCTTATCGGGGTGAGGCGATTTGTTTTCAGAATTATTCTCATTCCTTGATTTTGAAACTTCTGGAGCATATCCAACTTATTGAGGTTAAACAGATATACGAAAGATGAGCAATAATCGAAATAAGGCTGAATGATTGAATTTTAAACAGTGATGTTAGTCTCAGTTGATAAGTGTTGAGATATCCCAGAGAAAAAGAATCGTTTTCTCGAAATCTTTTTTAAGTATACTCAAAATGACCATGTTTAAATATCCATCTATTTTTTGAGATTTTTCAGAGTTTTCTGATTTTTCTAGACGAGTTTTAGATTTTCTAACCTCACTTTCTCTCTTGCGCGTTGCCTGTAAGGTCGATAATTTCAATAGGGTTCACTATCGCGGAGCACACTCTAAATTGCGAAACAATGTCCACTCGTCACCGGTATGGAGAGATTGTGTTATTCTAACTCAGACAGATGGACAAGAAAAGGAGTAATTATTGTATTGTCATCCAGTTTTGAGCCATCTCCGAAGTGTCAAGTCTGTAGCTCATCGGGAAGTTAGTTTAACATCGATGGCATAATTTGTACCGAACAGACACATAAGCGAGCTGATAAAAATAGAAACGTGGTTGAAAATGACTTCCAATTACAAAATTGTTATATTTCATACAAATTTGGGCTTGGACTATTGTGACCAATTACTTTCGAGGAGAAATTTATATTTTTTTCCAGAGGTTGTAAAGGTTCCAATACTTTTCTGGGTTGAATTATAGGATACTGTTGATTTGTTCGAAAATATGAACAGGGTGTTCATAAAAATCAGATGTAGAATCACCTGCAAATGAAAAACGAATTTTAGTCACTATCTTCCATCGGTCAAAGAAACTTTTTGGAAGGTATTTATGTTAGAAGGAAAACATTCTCAATTGGATATAGAATATTCAATTGAGAATCTTTCTCTTATCAAGAATGTGTTATTATTGAAAGCATTGTTGCTTGATTTATGAGAAGATAATAAGACGTTATTGAAGTCAGTTGATTTTCACACAAGCCATGATTTTTCTCAAGGCTTCCTGCAACTCTATACGATTCATGAATCCATAATGTCAATTTATTTGCCAAACTATAGTTTTAATGAATGATTTCGGTTCATTGATAGTTTGTTTTCTGGTGTCTATCTTTATTTTCGTATCCCCTTGCATCCACATATATAATATTGCTAATAAATTTCAATATTTCAGAGATTTGATTAATTTTTCAGGCATGGGGGGCTTCACGACATCGATTAATTTGTCGAACCTACCCAAGTTGGAGGACGATGAGCTGAAAAATCATATAGAGAAACAGGTTTGTGATCCATTTTACAATCAATAATATTCAGTTACAGAAACAGAAAATGATCAAAATTAGATTCGATGATAAATTTAGATATTAGTTGTGATTTATAATAAGTATCCACATCTCAAATATTATACATACTCCCATCCATATTTTGAAGGTGTGTGAATCAAAATGTTAATGGTATGCCATCAAAGAAAAAAATTTGTAAATTGAAAAAAAAAAAGAATACCGATAGCGTATTCATTCAGAAGACATGGATATAAGAAACTATCGCTGGCGAAAGGATAGATAACGTTGTGACCTGTCCTGTTGTCCAAGATTCTGCTACTTTCATCATATTATATTTGCTTCATAACTTTTGTCCGCGAATGCTTCGTTTTCCGAGATACAGGGTGTTGAAATTTCTCTTAAAAACTGACTAATTATTCATTGCTCTCAAACCGGTCAAGATATGCAAATTAAATTTGGTGAATTTTAAGAGGTGGTTATTGCGCATAATGAAGCAAAAAATGGTACGCCACTGAGATATTTCAAATTAAAAATCATTTTTGAATTTCTCGTTCAATTTTTGACAAAAAATCTCTCATGTCTTTTTTTCATATGATCGTAATGTTCAAAATGACCTCCCTCAGACGTGATACAAGATTCAACTCTTCGCCTGATTGATTGTCGTATTCGCGCAAATATTCCTGGTGTATTTCTTATTGTCCCACAGCCGGCTATAATTCGATTCCTCAGGTCTTCAACATTTTTGACGGGAGTGGATGACTCAAGAAAACCCTAAATGCAAAAATCAAAAGATCCAGCAAGCCAATGTTCCGTACCTCCCCTACCTATCCAACGATTTGAATATACTTTATCTAAGTGATTACGTACAATAATGCAGAAATGTACTGGTGCACCATCATGCATGAACCAGAAGTGAGTTTTGTCTCAGCTGTAGAAGGATTTCTTCAAGAAGAATGGGTAACTCTTCCTGGAGGAAATTAAGGTAAGAGTCGCCTGTTAGTCGTTGTGGGAGGAAAAATGGACCGATTAAATGATCATCAAGTACCCCAAGCCATACACTTACTGAAAACTGATGCTGAAAATGAGCTTCAAAGATTTCATGTGGATTTTCCTCAGCCCAGAGGTGATTGTTATGGAAATTTTGTATACACTGTCGTCCAAAATTAGCCTCGTCAGTAAACAAAACGCCATTTAAAAAATTGGGAATTTAAGCGATTTGATGAAGAATCCAATGGCAAAAAACTAAGCACGGAAAAAAGTCTCTAGGTAGTAGAGCTTGCACACGTTGAAAATCAAACGGCCTACACTTGCTGTTCTTCAATAATTTCAAATACAGTGAAAATACTTACATTCAGTATGTTGGCAATTTTTCGAGTACATGTTTCAGGTGACTCTGCCATTAACTCGAGAACTGCTCCTTCTAGTTGCACAGTTGTACTCCTCGAGAGCGCCCGCAGTCAGCCGTTTGTTTCCTAAATGTACCATTTTCGCGCAAAAGTAGGTGAATTCGGGAAAATATTGTATAATGGTGTACCCTACATCCTGGATACAACTCAGCATACAATCGTCGAGCTTGCCGACCATTTCCATTACTTCGACCATAGACAAAATGCATGTCTGACAATTCCGCATTTGTATGATTGTCCATTCTTTCCAATAAAAGAAAAATTAATTGCTTATTATCATTATTGTTATACCAAACTAAAAGCTCAAAAAAAATTTAACGAAAAATTAAACCGACGAAATACGAAACTGAAAAGTAAAACATAAAATAATCCTTCTTAGTCTCATCAACTAAGCTCCTTAACTAATGTAAGTAACTAATTTTGAGTCGGCGCCAAACAAACAAGCAAATGAATTAGGTAAGGTGTATCGAGTTGCGCGGTGACATTCTGATAATTTTTTTGAAGTAACTCAATGATCTTCGTTGACAGTTCGTTTGCGCCGACTCAGAGTTAGTTACTCACATTAGTTTAGGAGCCTAGTTATTGAGACTGAGAAGGTTTATCTCAGTTTTTACTTTTCAGTTCCGTATTTCGTCGGTTTAATTTTTTGATAAAAAGTTTTTATTTTTCAATTTTTTTTGGCTGAAATTACTAATTACTACCTACTTGTTTTTTTATTACTTCCAGAATACTTACTGACCCACCTTACTTCAACTGTTACCAGTTAAATAATATGATTATCTACTTTTACTATTTGTTGTAATATAAATTATTTTTGTTGTACTGGTTAGTTGTTTGCTTTTACTAATTTAAGCAGAAATTCTTTGATACATGAGTCGTTTTAAAGTGGTCTTTAATTTTTGGTGGGATTTGGAGAAAATATCGATATAATGATGTTAACCAAACAATCCTACACCTAGTTACATAGTTCACCCCTTTTTCTTCCCACAACTTGTAAGTAGCCTCTCAAAAAACATTGTATTGTTTACATTCCTTGTAGTTAAACATCAACTGTACTTTTTTATTGAAGATGGACATATATACGCCCGAAACATGTTTAAACATGATCAAGAGTTAGGACTTGATCCTTATCCTTGAAAAAAAAACAAATTGTTGGTCAAACGATTGGAAATAAACACTGTGGAGACGACTTTGTTTGTTTATTTATAAAAAAATTATGAAATTGTGGACAAATTCCGAGGAGATGTTTCACAGACACTATTATATTTTCAACATCCCGAATTGTCGTTTCAGAACGTGGAAATATTTTGTGTGAGAAAAACTCTAATGAGTTGAGTAGGTCAAAGATGAACTATTGTTGAATAGCATATGATCAACACGAACGAAATTATCTGTTATGGAAAGAGCGTACATGTCAAAAATAAACATTAAATCATTGAAAAACATCAATGATAATTTCGAATTGAACTTGGGATGACATTTAGTTTGCGAATGTTGATATGGAAATGATAATAGTTTTTTTTTACAATATCCAATAGCCACCATTTTGAAACTACCCCGACCAAGAATGAGATTTTCAACTTTGCTATTTTTGAATTCTATCCGCCTTGACAGTTCGAAAAAATCCCACACAGTATTTTTGTTCATTTCAATTTCGGAGTTATTAATACTCGTACTAAAAAATGGTTCCGTTGCATCCTGTCAGATGGTTTAGAAAGCAGATGGTTGGAAGGCACACAGAAGGTTTTCACTCTATTCAATTGTGGTAGGAATTGAGAAAAATAATATAATTCATAAATGATCATCGATTTGATTTGTTGTATCATTGGGCAGGACCGGAAATAATTGTATTTATTGATTTATCGTACTTCGTGAGGATACAACGCACTTCTGTTGGAAAATTCCATGGCAAACATCAATTTTTTTCACATTGTTTGCATGTGCTAGTAGGGGTATCGGAAACATTTGTTTCGAAATTATGATACTTGATAGGGTTGAATACTCTTGAAATTTCATAAGAAATGCCAGAGAGTTTAATGTTTCACAATATGGAGAATATTTATTTTATATTTGTAAAAAATGTGTATATGTATGTAACAATATCATTATTGATTTGTTGAAAATATGAACAGGATGTTCATGAAATCAGATGTGGAATCATCTGCGACTGAAAGATAAACTTCAGTCACTATCTTCCATCTCAAGATAACTTCTTGTGGGGTATTCATGTTGAAAAGGGGAACATTCCCAATTGGATATTGATAAAAATATTTTTTTGTGAATTGAAAAATCCACGATAAAAATGAAGTTATTTTTTGTGAATATCCAACCGAAAACAACTACTTCCCCGGCTAAAGTCACGCTGGACATTGAACTACATCTGATAAATATTCTGAAAAGACCGTGACTCAAAAGAAAAAATCTGAAATTGAAAATTTGCATTTTCATTCAGATAGTCATTTGATTTTCTATTCCAGTCCTAATTAGGAACTCATGAAGATGAATGAGGCAGAAAAAAATGTTTTCCAAGAAAGAGTACTTACCAGAAATCATTCGTATCATTAACGCAAGAGAGACATCGCATTCACTAGGTCTTCAATACATTTGAAGACCGGAAGAGATGGGAAACATATTTTCAGGAAGCAATTTCACTTTGCAAAGATGGAAAAAGTTAGAATCATTTCTTTTGGAGAGACACTTTGAAATTAGTGTTTTCTGACATTAAAACCTGTCATGGGGTATGATAGATTGATTTGTTGAAAATATGAACAGGATGTTCATAAAATCAGATGTGGAATCATCTGCGACTGAAAGATAAACTTTAGTCACTATCTTCCATCTTCAAGATAACCTCTTGTGGGGTATTTATGTTGAAAAGGGAAACATTTTCAATTGGATATTGATAAAAAGATTTTTCTGTGAATTGAAAAATCCTCGATAAAAATGAAGTTATTTTTTGTGAATGTCTAACAGAAAACAACCTCTTTCCTGGGTAAAGCCACGCTGGACATTGAACTACATTTGATAGATATTCTGAAAAGACCCTAACTCAAAAGAAAAAATCTGAAATTGAAAATTTGCATTTTTATTCAGATATTTATTTGATTTTATATTCCAGTCTTAATTAAGAACTCATGAAGATGAATGAGGAGAAGGAAACATCGAGTCATCCTGGTTCAGTGATAGTGAACAGACGTGAATCAGGAGAGTAGTGATTGCAAAAAAATCGAGAACTATTTCATGTGTGAAATAAAAAGTGCGCATTGATATCCAGCCCAGTTTTTTGTTGGTAAGAAATTAGAGTTTCTTATCAGTTGTCACAGAATAGTGTACATACCTTTAAGCAGGGTCGCACTCAGGGGGAAGAGATGCTAGTTATCCTGTTGAAATTTATATAAAACATGTATAGCAATTAAATGGCGAGTACCTCTGACTACAGAGGTACTCAAAATGATCAACCAAATCAAGAAAACTCACCGAATCACCCAATACAGTCTTACTCCACAGTAGTACAAACTTTCAAATACCCATCAAAGGAACAAGCCATCATATTCGCCTCTATTCAAGAAGTGAAAATCCATGAATACATCATTGCTCTTGGAAACAAAGTTCAACCGAAAGATATAATTTTCTCATCTAAAATTTCAAACAACAGAGTATGCATCTATCTCTCCAGCCAAACAATAGTGGATACATTTTTGAATGAAGGAGGAGAAATTGAAATTAACTGTCAAATCCTTAAAGCCAGCCGATTAATCTCACCATCTACTCGATAAGTCCTTTCTAATGTAAGCCCAACAATCCCTCACAATATCATAGAACAGGGCCTTAGAGAGCTTGGATTAACTCTGATGTCACCCATAACATTTCTTCGGATCCGAATTTCTCAACCTGAATTTAGTCACATACTGAGCTTTCGCAGACAAGTCTTCATACAACCTGCTTCTAACAATAATAATAGTGTTCCTTATCCAGAATCATTCAATGTATCATATGATAACACTCCCTATCGTATTTTCCTTTCTGAAGATAAACTTATGTGCTACAATTGTAAGAAAAATGGTCATATCTCGGTTAATTGTCCTGAAACTGTTACTGAACCTATGCCAACACTCCACAAGATAATTCAGTTGAAGATTCAACATCCCAAACCCCAGAAATTCCCCCAACTGTTTCAGAACCCATAGACATCTTTAATCAAGATAAATCAATTGAAGATGTAATCCCGCAAGGCCAAGAAACCCTTCTTAACATACTCCATCTCGCAAAAAAGGCCTCATTCAGAGATCAGTCCTCCGATTCAGAATCCAGCCAAAGAATGGGGCTTTCACCATTCCCAGCTCTCAAGTTAAGAAGAAATCGAAATCCCAAATACATAACCAGTCCGTTGAATCCCTGGTTGCCCCAGCCAAAAAACTCTTTGATGATAATCCAGCTGACTTTCCACTGGACTATAGTCAAATAGTCAGTTTCCTTGAGGATTCGTTTGGTACCCCGGACCCCCTCAGTGTTGCCCGCAGGTATACCGGGGAAGTTCACACGCTCCTAGGTATATTTACTAAGATCTATTCAGCACTTACTGAACGTAGCATTAAGGCCCGAATCACAAAACTAAAAAAGAAAATAATGAAACAGCTCAATGGAGAACTAGAAACTGACTCTAACATTTCAGTGTCTGAAAATGAAAGCGATGTATCGGTGGAAACTTTCTGAGACCTCACAATTCCATAAATAATCAGAACCATTCATTTTACAATGGAATATAAATGGGGTATATCCCCATTTAGAGATGCTGCAGATGTTGGTAAATGAAGAAAAACCCTCAGTTATATGTCTTCAGGAAACCAACTTCACTGAAAAGCGAAGATATAATATGAAACACTATGACTCTGTCCACAAAACCAGAAACAATCAAATCCGGGCATCAGGAGGGGTAACAATAGACACAAAAAAATTTCTAGAGGCTAAGGAAATCCCACTTTTAACTGACCACGAAGCCATAGCTGTTATATTGAGTATCCCACAAAAAATGTGCGTTTGTAACATTTACATTCCACCAGATGCAGAAATCAATATTAACGATTTGGACAATCTGGTTAGATAATTACCAAAGCCTTGCGTTATCTTGGGCGATTTTAACGCCCATAACACAATATGAGGTTGTTCGTCAACCAACCCAAAAGGCAGTAAACTAGAGACGTTCATCAACACATCAAATGTCGTACTTCTCAACTCAGGTGAAATAACAAGAATAAATACCGCAACTGGCAACCATTCCGCTCTTGATTTGGCACTTTGTCACCCAATCCTTTCCAGTACTTTAACTTGGACTGTTTTACCAGACCCGTATGGCAGCGATCATTTTCCTATTATTCTTGGAGCAGATGTACAAGATACGCGGCCTACATTTCGTCCCAGCTGGCGGCTAAAAAATGTTAACGACAACGATTGGATACGTTATAAAACCCTTCTGGAGGCTAAAATACCCAATGAACTTCCCAACCCGGTGCAAGACATCGATATGCTTGTGGATGAATTTACTGAAAGCATTGTCCAATCAGCAATCGCAGCCATAGGAAAAACTACCCAGGTAATGCACCATCAACCTGTACCGTGGTGGAATGAAGAATGCCAAAAAGCAACCAAAGAAAGCAAAAGGGCTTTCAATAAACTGAAGAGGCAACACTCTACTGAGAACAAGATCGAATATAATAGACTCAGAGCTCGTCAAAGGTACATAATTAAACAGAGCAAACGAACTTCTTGGACACAATATGTATCAACCTTGAACAACTCCACGCCGATGTCTGAGGTATGGCAGAAAGTCAACCGTATAAGAGGGTCGAAAAGTCATATTGGTATATCATCTCTGATTGAAAATGGAAATACTATCACAAATAGTCAAGAAATTGCCAACTTGTTAGCTGACAACTTTCAACAACAATCGAGTAATGCGAATTATGATGCCAATTTTTTACAGATGAAAGAAACCATGGAGACATATCCTTAAGATATTGAAGCAGATGTGGAGAACCCTTTGAACTATGACATTACGATTGATGAACTGGAGGATGCTTTATCCAAAGTTAAAAAATCCACCCCTGGTCCAGATGACATTCCTTACATCCTTCTTGTGAAACTTCCTCCAGTAGGAAAGCGACACCTTCTTGGAGTATTCAATGAAATATTCCGCACTCGAAAATTTCCTACTCATTGGTTAGAAGCAATAGTATTGCCTATTAAAAAATCAGACAGACCACATACAAATCCACAGTCCTATCGGCCCATATCTCTAACATGTACTATGTGTAAACTTCTCGAAAAAATACTCTCGAAAAAATACTTAACGCTAGGTTACAGTACTACCTGGAACAAAATAACCTGATTATTCCCCAACAAAGTGGTTTTCGAAAGCATCGTTCGACCACAGACAATCTAGTGAATCTCCAATCAGATATTCATGAAGCCTTCGCAAATAAAGAAAAGCTAATTGCAATATTCTTTGATATACATCGAGCTTTCGATACTGTCTGGAGACGCAAAGTTCTCAACCAGTTGAACCAATGGCGAATTCAAGGAAATATGCTAGCTTTCATATCCAATTTTTTGAAGAATAGGTCTTTTTCGGTGAGAGTCAATGGTGATTTTTCGGAAACTAAGTCTCAAGAAAATGGAACTCCACAAGGATCGGTCCTTAGTGTGACGCTGTTTCTCATTGCCATCAATGACATTTTGGACGACATTAGAAGGCCTGTCAGGGGTAATCTCTACGCGGATGATTCAGTTCTGTATGCATCGGGAAAAAACATACTGTAACGAACCTAGGCCGGACCTGTCGCCTCGCACGTTGCCGTCGACAGCGATGAGGTCATCCCCAGAGATGTTCGAGAACAGTCCAGTCGCTCTGCCGCGGAGAGCAACGGTCGATATTGGAAACGATTGGAACATGCTGGTCGTCAACTGCCGGAATTCGAAAGATCGGGAATTCTGTGACGGAGATAAATAGGTAGCCCTCAAGATGGCACGGACAGTCTGAACGAGCCCATACGATCGAGCTATTCAGTGGCGTAGTAATATAAATTAAGTTGTAGATTAAGTGTTAAATAAATTAGTTAAACCAAGTTAAGTTTATTTACGTTACAATTGGTGTCGGAAGTGAGATTTTGAAAATAAACAAGTGTTCGTGGAGTGGATAGTCAGAAAAATAAATTTGATAGACCTTTATGTACGCCCAAAATAGACAGTGGCCCGGTTTTCGCGAAGTGGACAATTGTGCGTGGGAATATAAACTGATACACTGTTCGCGTGAAACAGAAAATAGACAGTGGCCCGGTTTTCGCGAAGTGGACAATTGTGCGTGGAATATAAACTGATACACTCTTCGCGTGAAATAGACAATAGACTGGTGGCCCGTGGAAAAGAATTCGCGAGGTGAATTTTTAACAAACTGATAAACTTTTCGTGTGAAACAGACTGATACCTCGTCAAAGACAAAATGTGTTCAAGAAAAGTGCGCCTTGCGGATTTGAAGGTAGCGGAATTGAAACAGGAATTGGAGGAAAGGAACTGGAAACAACGGGTAAAAAGCAAGTACTCCAGGAAAGACTTGCAGAAGGACTTATACAAGAAGGTGAGGACCCCGAAACATTTTTATTCGAAGTTCCCGGAGGTGATTTGAGTCCGATAATAGAATCCTCGAAAGAAGAGCTGCAACAAAATTCTAGAAATCTGGAAGAGAAGCTTCAAGAAAATTCTAGAAATCTGGAAGAGAAGCTTCAAGAAAATTCTATAAATCTGGAAGAGAAGCTTCAAGAAAATTCAAGAAGCCTGGAAGAGAATCTTCTAGAAAATTCTATAAATCTGGAAGAGAAGCTTCAAGAAAACTCAAGAAGCCTGGAAGATAAGCTTCTAGAAAATTCAAGAAGCCTGGAAGATAAGCTCCTAGAAAACACAGAAGGCTTAAAAAAAGAACTCTGTGGTGTGGCGAATCGTCTGGAAAAAAGAATGGGAACCGTCGAGGCAGAGATGGACAAGATGAAGGAAATAATCAGCGATGAAATCAAAGACGGAATCGAGGCAGAAATGGACAAAATAAAGGAAACGATCAGTAAGCTGGAAAAACAAATTAATAGTGCGTCCTCCACAGAGATTGTTAACGAAAATGCAATGCTGGACTTGAGTTTGAACGTGGATAAATTTCAAGAAGGTATAAAAGATGTCAAGGTCATTTCAGAAATAGGGAAGCTTTCCATGAAGCCGCCTCAGTTCGACGGAAAAACTCCATGGGCAAATTACCGCCGGCAGTTTGAAGCAGCGGCCATAGCAAACGGATGGAATGCAGGGGAAAGAGCTGTAGCACTGACACTTGCATTACGTGGAGAAGCGACAAATATTCTACAAACTCTCACCGCCCAAGAACAGGAGGACTATGATCAGCTGATTAAACATCTAGAATTACGATATGGCCACGCCCATTTGGAACACGTATACCACTCCCAACTGAAAAATCGCTGCCAGAAATCGGGCGAATCCTTACAAGAATTCGAAGCTGACATTGCACGCTTGGTTCGTCTCGCATATCCAGCCACACCGGAGAATGTGATGGAGCGATTAGCGGTTCAGGCATTCCTGGATGGACTCCGTGACCAAGAAACCAGACAAGCGTTGACACTAGCTCGTCCAACACATCTCGTAGACGCACTGGCACGCGCTTTGGAATTTGAGGCAGCAAAGCAATCCTGCAAAAACCAAAGTAAAGTTCGAAGTATTGAAGAAGACTCACAGGAGCATGCTGACTTGGAAGCTGCCATAAGAAAAGTGATGAAGGAAGTGTTGCCTGAGAAAAGACAGATAAGATGCCGAATTGGAAAATTGGACATGTGCGTAGCAAATGTCCAACATTCATCGACTCCGATGCAGGAAAACTAAAGAAGGTCGACGAGAAGGGGCAATCGTCGGCATGTGGCCGGCAAGCCCCGGTTAACAACGCATATGTCGCTATCCTTCAACGACAGAACAAAGGTGTCTTCGTAGACGGTCTCATCAATAACGAGCCTTGCACCATGCTGCTAGATACAGGTGCGACTAGGACAATTCTCGGGGCCCTTCCTTTGCCAGAACACCGGAACGGATTGAACGACAACTGAAGCTACGCACAGCAACAGGGAGCCAGCTACTGTATATGGCGAGCTACCGATTGAAATAATTTTGGCAGTACTAAAGTGAAACATCAGGCACTTGTAGCGGACATCGAAGACGATGCAATCATCGGAATGGACATCATGAATTCCAGAGGGTTTGAATTGGATTTCAAAGACGGCGTCCTACGTGTCAACGGAGAAGAGCTGGTGCTTCATGGGAGAAGTGAGGAGTTGATCCGTGTGTTGTTGGCTGAAGATGTAAGCGTACCTGAGAGGGCTGAAACCATTCTGGAGGCTCGCCTGGACGGGAGAACGAGCAGTGGAAACGTGGTGATGTTCGAGCCCAAACTTCATGATGAGAAAATTGGACGAGGGATTGCACTAGGGAAGACCTTGTTGCGTGCTGACAAATTTGTGCCGGTGAGGGTCATGAATGTCAATTATTTTCCAGTGACCTTGAAGAAAGGAACAATATTGGGGCACTGCTCGTCAGTTTCCTCAGTGATCCGGAGTGTACGAGGTACAATTAGCCAACCCAACAACTTGCCCACAGAACTAGAAAAATTAGTTGCCATCTCTTCCAAAGATATAAAACCAGCTCAACAGCCCAAACTAAGAGATTTAGTTAAGAAGTACCAAGACATCTTCGATACCGGACAAGGAAAAGGAGGTCGAACTGATGCGGTCCAGCACAAGATTGATACTGGGGGTGCCCGACCGATCCGGCAATCAGCAAGAAGACTTCCTCTTGCCAAGAAGGAAGAGGCTGACAAAATAGTCAGCGATATGGGAAAAGAAGGAGTTATCGAACCATCTGACAGTCCCTGGTCCTCTGCAGTCGTACTGGTGAAGAAAAAGGATGTATCGAGACGCTTTTGTGTAGACTATCGCCAACTTAATAATGTCACGAAGAAGGACAGTTACCCTCTCCCGAGAATAGATGACACCCTAGACACGTTGGCTGGTTCCACGATTTTCTCGACCCTTGATCTGAAGAGTGGATATTGGCAAGTAGAACTGGCTCAGGAAGATCGAGAAAAGACTGCTTTCACCATCGGCTCAGGATTGTGGCAGTTCACCGTTATGCCATTCGGGCTCTGTAATGCTCCCGCCACATTCGAAAGATTGATGGAAACAGTACTGAAGGGACTCTCATGGAACACGTGTCTAGTGTATCTCGACGACATAATTGTGGTCGGCAGATCGTTCGAGGACCACGTGAAAAACTTGGAGGAAGTATTCCTGCGACTGAGGAACTCCGGATTGAAGCTGAGCCCTAAAAAATGCCATCTGTTCCAAAAGAAGTACGATACCTCGGCCACGTTGTCTCTGGGGAAGGAGTAGCAGTGGATGACCAGAAGATCAAAGCTGTTAAGGATTGGCCCATCCCAAAAGACATTCACCAACTTCGAAGTTTCCTTGCACATACTATCGCCGATATGTGCTGGGATTCGCCAACATCGCTAAACCACTGACCAGGCTCACGGAGGGCCAAACAAAGTTCCAGTGGTCCGAAGAATGTCAAGACTCATTCAGGAAACTGAAAGGAGCTTTGATCAACGCACCTGTACTGAGCTATCCCCTACCCAAAGGGAAATTCATTTTTGATCCGGACGCCAGCAACGTGGGACTTGAGCTGTCCTATCTCAGATCCAGGAGGGACAGGAGAAGGTCATTGGTTATTTCAGCAAGACGCTCAGCAAACCAGAGCGCAATTACTGTGTCACCAGGCGAGAGCTGTTAGCTGTTGTAAAGGGAGTGGAGCACTTCTACAAGTTCGTGTGTGGAAGAAGATTCCTGTTGAGAACTGACCATGCAGCTCTCAAATGGCTCTTACAGTTCAAAAATCCTGAGGGTCAAGTAGCACGTTGGATCGAGAGACTCCAAGAATTCGATTTCGAGATCGAACATCGAGCCGGAACTAGTCATAAGAATGCAGATGCCTTGTCGCGAAGACCATGTCCAGATGATTGCTCACATTGCCGACGAGCAGAAGAGAAAGAAGCAACACTTTGTAGAACCGCGGCAATGGATGACAACTGGAATGACAGCAAGATCCAGAAAGACCAAGAGAAAGACCCCGACCTTGGCTTAGTTGTCAGCTGGAAGAAGGGCAATCGAAGACCATCATGGCAGGAAGTCGCAGGTTACTCGCCGGCTGTTGAGTCCATTGGCACAATGGAACTCTCTTATTCTGGACAATGGGATCCTGAAACGTGTGTTGGAGGCCGATATTGGTGGGGAAGACAGACGCCAAATCATTGTTCCCAGGAACAGAAGAGAGGAAGTGCTGCGGGAAATCCATGATGGAGTCGCCGGAGGACATCTGGGAGTGACGAAGACCCTGCAGAAAGTGAGGCAGCGGTTTTACTGGGCCAATTATCAAGCTGACGTCCAGGACTGGTGCAGAAAGTGCGCTGTATGTGCTGCTAGCAATGGACCTCGAATACGACCCAAGGCCCCGATGCGTCAGTACAACGTAGGCAGCCCGTTCGAGAGAATCGCCATTAACATCGCCGGCCCGTTTCCCGTATCCGACCACGGGAATAAATACATCCTTGTGGCAATGGACTACTTCAGTAAGTGGGCGGAAGCCTATGCCCTGCCCAACCAGGAAGCCATCACCGTCGCCGACGTCTTGGTGAAAGAATGGATATGTCGATTCGGTATTCCAATGGAGCTGCACTCGGATCAAGGCAGAAATTTCGAATCCAACCTTTTCCAAGAAATATGTCTACTGCTGAACATCCGCAAGACAAGAACCACGGCCCTACATCCGCAGTCCGATGGAATGGTGGAACGGATGAACAGGACGATCAACCGCCACTTGTCCAAGGTTGTCTCTGACCATCAAAGAGACTGGGACCAGTATCTTCATTTGTTCCTGATGGCCTATCGATCCGCAGTACACGAGTCAACCGGTCAAACTCCTGCTAGTATTATAATGGGCCGAGAACTGCTACCTGCCTTGTGACCTGAAGTTTGGGATACCGCCAGGACAAGACACTGCGGGAGAGGACTACGTCAGCAAACTTCGGCAGAGAATGGACGACATCCACGAACGAGTCCGGTTGAACATCCAGAGTGCCAGCGATAAAATGAAGAAGACCTATGACATCAAGGCCGACGCTGGAGGATTTAAGGTTGATGACCTGGTTTGGCTGTACAACCCCAAACGTCGTCGTGGACTATCACCAAAGTTGCGGAACTCGTGGAAGGCCCGTATAAAATCGTGAAAAGGATAAACGACCTGTGTACCGAATCCATAAGCCACCCGAGGGAAACCAAGGGTCGTCCATTTCAACAGGTTGGCCCTTACGCTGGAAACCATGACCAAGTTCGCACCCTCAAGCCACCGGAGGATGATATGACGTTCGAGAAGTTTATGTCCTTGTATTCAAACGGGCAGAAAGTTCTACATGGGTTACTAGAGAGGAGTCACGAGACCTTTCGAGGTGCCTGCTGACTACGCACTAGCGCACTGTGTGGCAGAAGATCTTCGAATGTCCAGGGCATCGCCGTAGTGTTCTCCAAGAAATTTGGTCAACTCCAAACACTGCGGAGCAGAATCCAGAAGTTGGTGGGTGCTACAGTTGAAGAAAGGCCAGAGAAACATCTACTACCTAGTTACCAAGAGGCATTCCCAAGATAAACCGTCCTATGAAGATGTCTGGAAGAGTCTCACCAAACTAAGAGATACTATGGTGGACCAGAATCTGGTGGATCTAGCAATTCCAAAATTGTCCTGTGGTATTGATGGGTTGGACTGGAGAGTCATAAGAAGTATGCTGGAGGCGATATTCAGATCCAGCGGCGTCAAGATTTTGGTTTGCTGTAACCCTCTTCCACGACCGATCATGAAGACCGTGGAGTGTTACTTCCATCGAACTTCACGGTGCAGATATGGGGAGTCATGCAGATATCGTCACACTCCAAGGATGAAATTTCGGGACGAAATGTCTTTAAGAAGGGGGCAATGTAACGAACCTAGGCCGGACCTGTCGCCTCGCACGTTGCCGTCGACAGCGATGAGGTCATCCCCAGAGATGTTCGAGAACAGTCCAGTCGCTCTGCCGCGGAGAGCAACGGTCGATATTGGAAACGATTGGAACATGCTGGTCGTTAACGGCCGGAATTCGAAAGATCGGGAATTCTGTGACGGAGATAAATAGGTAGCCCTCAAGATGGCACGGACAGTCTGAACGAGCCCATACGATCGAGCTATTCAGTGGCGTAGTAATATAAATTAAGTTGTAGATTAAGTGTTAAATAAATTAGTTAAACCAAGTTAAGTTTATTTTATTCACGTTACAATACTCACAATTCGAAACCATCTTCAGAGTGCACTTAACAACCTTCAGTCATGGCCAGAACGCACAGGACTTAAGTTCTCGACTACAAAAACAAAATGTATTCTTTTCTCGAAGAAAACGGTAGATGCTCCACCCTTTCTCGAATTGAATAACCACCAACTGGAATTTGTGGACGAAGTTAAATTTCTTGGTGTTACTTTTGATAAAAAACTGAAATGGGACTCGCACATTAGGAATCTCAAGAAATCTTGCCAGAATGGCCTAAATCTAATGAAGGTATTAGCCAATCACACATGGGGAGCTGACAGTAGTACCTTGCTACGGATTTATCGAGCATTAATCAGATCCAAACTGGATTATGGGTCCATTGTTTACTCTACAGCGAGGGCAGTACTCTTGAAGTCTTTAGATGTCGTCCAGAATGCGGCCATAAGAATTGCTATGGGAGCATTCTGTACCAGTCCTGTGGAAAGTATACAGATCGAAGCTGGAGAACCACCACTTGAATTACGTCGACTCAATCTAACTCTAACATATGCAGCAAGAATATCAGCCAATAAAAAAAATCCCAGTCATCACAATACATTTTCCAATCGTTTTTCCGAAATATTTGAACAACATCATAATTCACAGATTCCACTTTATGCCCGAATTTCCAAAATATCAAATAACCCAATTCATAATCAGAACATTCTCCCTCTGAATATAAAGATACCCCCCCCGTGGACAATAGCCCTTCCCAAATGCAATACCCGACTCACTCAATATCCAAAAAATGATACCCCAGCAGTACTCATAAGAAGAGCTTTTACAGAAGTGGCCTCCAAATACGTGAACTACAGCCACATATACACAGATGCTAGTAAAGCCAGTGATAGTGTAGCGGCTGCCGTCATCTCAGACAGGGCAAACTATAGTTATCGACTTCCAGCAGAAGCAATTATTTATACGGGAGAACTGTATGCCATAGCCAAAGCCCTTGCGCTCTGCAGCGAATATGGAGAAGATACTGTCATCTTTACCGACTCATTGAGTGCTTTGCAAAGCATTCAACAGCTTTATCCCAGAAATGCCCTTCTGCTCAGCATCAAAACAGATCTGGGAAAATTATCTGATTTAAAAAAACGTGTTGAAATTGTTTGGGTTCCATCACATGTAGGAATGGCTGGTAACGAAACTGCAGATACACTTGCCAGAGAGACAAGCTCAAATCCTCGCTATCAACCGATTCACCAAGTGCCACATGAAGATTACTTCCATGCCATTCGAAAACTCACAATAAATACATGGAGAGAAAGATGGCAAGCTCTTGAGAATAACAAGCTCAAAACAATTAACCCTTGCATGAGCCTCCAGAATTATGGATCAGTCTCTCGTAGACAACAAACAATACTAACATGCCTCAGGATTGGTCACACTAGATACACACACCAGCATCTACTGAAGAAAGAAAATCCCAAAAGATGTGTCTCCTGTTATGAAGAACTGAACGTGGAACATATAATCTCGGAGTGTCCCGACTACAGAGAGGAGATAATAACTTCAGGACTGCCCGGAAAACTTAGCGATGCTTTGAACCTGGATAACATCATGTTGTTACTAAAGTTTTTGGACTCAATTAATATCTCAAAACAAATATAATATATACTGTACCACCACCGCTAATAACCTTCGCGGTTAATGCGGTTTTCTTGAATAAAAAAAAAAAAAGAAGAAAACATCTTTTTATCAATATCCAATTGAGAATGTTTGCGTTTTCAATATCATTATATTTTATTATTGCATTGATCCTCGTAAATATGGAAGGATCTCATTGGATAATAGTATACATAATGAAATCACGTGTTTATTTTCTTGTTGATGTCGAAACCAAAAACAACTGCAAATGAATCATTTCATGGAAGACTCATCACTCATACAAGATTTTTATGAATTCACACCCATAACCAAAACTGGCCCAAGTATTGTTGGAGTTGACTGAAGAAATGTGATTTTCTCGTGATTTGGCTTAAAACTGTTTCTCCACCCAGTACATTTCCACAGTCTTGAATAAAAGCTATATAAATGACAAATAGATCATTGTCATATGATAAATATCACATGTAGTTGATTCAATAACACATAGAAAGCCAGCGTTCTTTCAACAGAAAAATATGAAGAATTGTCGGTAGTATTTCAGGTCTTGAAAGGTGAACCGTGTATCAAAGGCAGAATGAAATTCTTGCGAACTCCATACAAAAAAACACATGATGTAACGTTGTCAAACCTCATGATATAAAATATATTTTATAATTTTTTTTTCGCAAATGATATATTTTATAGATTGTAGCAAATAATACTTCTTCTGCAGCCGTCTCGAAAATAAAATTCTTGGTATGATTTATTAGATCGAAAGTACCACTTTACACAAATGGTACCGAAAGTAGCTATTTTCGGGACGATTTTTTCACTTTCGGAACGATTTCTTTACCTGCGGGACGATTCTTGTTACATTCGGGACGATTTTTGTTACTTTCGGGACGATTTTGGGTGTCCTTGTAGGTGTCCTTGACAATAACATGAACTTTGTATTTTATCATGACAGCGCTTGTCATGTAACATTGATGTGTGTTTTCGGTATTTAAATCAAAAAAAGTAATGATAAAAATGAGCATACTATGAATGAACAAGTGATTCTTGCATATTTGATGGAAAAATCTGAAATCTTGAAGCCAGCAAGCCTCTGGAGCAATTACTCGATGCTTAAGTCTACAATTAATATGAAATATTGCTATTCTCAAAAGAAAATCCCTCGGCTATAAATCAAATGAATAAAAAGTATTGAATAAAGAAGAAATAGATCACTTCTTATCAGAAGCTGGATATAATATCTACCTAATGACAAAGGTAATATAATTATATCTAATTCCTCTTCTTCTTTATATTTTATTTTGTATTCAAGGTTGCATTAATAATTGGTTTGGCAGGCGCTTGTCGTCGTGAAGAGCTTTGTGAAATGAATTTGGATGATAAAGAAGATAAGACATACATGTTAGTAATTAAAATTCCTAATTCCAAAACGAATATCGATAGAACCTTTGTCGTCATTGGAGAAAATAATATTTCTACATACAGAAAATATTTGTCATTACGTCAAGCAAACACACCACATCGTTGATTATTTGTTCATTATAAAAACAGAAATTGAACTATACAACCTATTGGTATTCACACTTTTGGAAAAATCGCCTGCACAATTGCTGAATCTCTCAAATTACCGAATCCCAAAGAATACTTCAGGCACTGTTTACGCATGAGCTCAGCCACTTCACTGGCTGAGAGTGGTGGTAGTATAACCAACTTGAAGAGACACGGAGGATGGAAATCAACCAATGTAGCGGAGGGATAGATAGAGAATTCTTTGAGAAACAAAATTCACATAGCTTCACAGATTGAAAAGGGCCGTAACGAAATCAATATCTCGGAAACTAGTACAATTACTGATGCGTCTAATTCTTATTTCAACACTGCCACTTCTGTTAATATCCGTTATAATATTAATATGAGTAATTGTCATAATTGTGTAATTATTATTCATAAGTAATGTAATCATAAGAGTGATTGTTATATGTAATTCTCTATATAAAGTTCATACGTTATTATCCATCGATATCCTTTTTAACATACAAAACGGCTACAGAAAAAATATTGTACGTAACACGATCCAAAAGTGATTGTACGGGACTCGCAGGATTCCAGGACTCGCCTACGGCTCGTCCTGGAAAGTTCTATTGTCATGAGTACATGTGCTCCGATTGAACTATATAATTCTAGTGGTATAAAGTGCACCAAAATCTTGAATTTTACATCATTGAAAATGGATAAGAATACCGAACACAGTGAGTAAATAGAAACTAAGAAAAAACACAGTGAACAGGTGAAAAATTGATCAATCACATTCTTATCATAAAAGGCACATTCATAAAAAATTTAACAAAAAATACATCACGGCGGAACACCATCGAATATAAATGATCCATGAGCTTGGCATAGAAACATGGATCAAATTACTAACCAAGAATTGCTCTGTAAATTGGAAACGATTATAAAGAAAAACACAAGTGAAATAAAGGCGGAGATAAAATCTATTAACGACACCTTAAACCAAAAACTTGAAAACCTAGAGAAAAGATACTCCAAAATTGAAGAGAAAATCGTCTATATTGAGCGAGAAAACAAAAAGAATAATATAGTTATATTTGGTATAACGACAGACTGGGAAAATCTCCTAAATACCACTTTGAAACAACTTAATATAATTTTTGGATGTAAACTGGACGAGAGGGATATAAACAACATCCACCTCATCGGGAAAAAAACACGATTATTGTAGAATTCATCTCGAATCTGCAGAAACAAAACATATTCAAACATCTTTATAAGCTCAAGGGCACTGGCATCTCCATTACACATGACCTATGACCTGAAGATCGCGAACTAAATAGAAATCTAGTACATCATCTGAAGGAAGCCAGGGCTAAAAACCAGAAAGCTCATATAAAAAACTTCAAACTCTTCGTGAATGCGGTACCATACACCATTGAAGAGTTGGAAAATTCCACCGATAGCCTGAACACAGAATTAGAATCTAGCTTACCAAAAATACAACCAAAAAATAAAAGTGCCCCATCTACTCCAACAACAACACATCACTCCTCGAAAGAGCTCGAAGATACTCCTTCCATCAGTGAAATACCAGAAGTTACAGAACCTCAACTGAAAAAACAAACTACAAGAACGGAAATACTGAAACATCACATACATGAAAATACTGAGTCAAAATCACCAATTACAACGAAACCATCAACAATTAACCCCAACAGAAATCAACCCATGAAGATGAAAGAAATCAAGGAAACAAGATCGTTAAGAAATAAGCAGACCATAAATTAGAACTCGAACACTCAAATCCTCAGTAAAAGTTATTAGAATAAACTTAACGAATATTAGTATAAGCCCATAGACTAACACATTTACCTTTTAATACTTTTTAACATTGAAGAAATCACACCGATAGATAGCAATCTATTGTAATGGATCCCTATATCGCCAATTTCGAAATAAAACAAATAGATTCCTATATTTTAAATACTGCATATGAAGTGAACGAAATTTTCACAGTGAACAATAAATCTCATAATTTCAAGCTCATACATAACAATATTCGAAGCATTGCCAAAAATTTAAACGAATTTAAAATCTTTATCCAGCAGTTTCAATCACAATTCGACTGTATCGTGCGACAGAAACGAGATATATACCGGATGTCACGCTTTACAGCATGGATGGATATAAAACTATTTATAATGAGGGAAAGTTAAATCAGAATGATGGAGTTGTAGCCTACGTTAAATCAGATCTTTATCAATCCCATAGTATACATGAATTTAATGGATCATTTACTATCAAACTAAAAATTGCTTTAGGGGAAAATTATGTGATTGTACACGCCTTCTATAGGTCACCATCCACAAGTATCACTGAATTTATTGAAAATTTGAAATCGTACCTAAATAATGATAACGACCACCAATACCATTCGAAACTAATTGTCGGAGATATCAACATTGATATTCTCAATCACTCTGACCACTCGAATGAATACTTGGATGTCCTGAGTGAACATGGATATATATCGGGTATAAATAATTAAACAAGGGTACAAGGAAATGCAAAATCATGTATCGACCATATATTTGTGAATAATAAATCTGAAGACTTTAGCAACGTGATGCCAATTATTCTCTGCACCAGTATCACAGATCACTATTCGACCCTTGTGCAAATAGTCTTTCCAAATCAAAAAGAAATATTTGAGGAAAAAAATAAATATTTTTCCCAAATAAATAATAAACAACTTTTGAGAAAAATTAGTGAAATATCTTGGAGAGAGGTTTACTCGATGCCAAACATTGAATCAGCAACAAGTAAATTTATAGAAATAGTACAATCTTCCATGATGCAGTGTACGAAAAAAATTAGAAAAAAAACCAAATCTCAATAAAATCTTTAACAAAAAAAATTATATGTACAATCAGACTTTAAAGGATCCTTATAATGAGGAATTGAAACAAGAATATAAAACCTGCAAAAATATTCTAGACAAACTACTGAAGAATAAAAAAAATGATTATTACAAGTCACGCATTAATGAAAATGCAAACGATGCGAGAAAATTATGGAGTAACATCAATGAAATTTTCGGTTCGTACAAAAATAATGAAATACACCGGATTAAAGACGCCAAAAACAATATTATTACTAATGACGAACAAAAAGCAACTATTTTCAATAACACCTTCATAGAAATGGGAACAAACTTAGCAAAAAATATTGTCAAGAACGGTTCGAACGTACTAAAAGAGAAAACCACAAATAATTCAATTTTCATTTCTCCTACATCAGAAATCGAAGTTCTTGAAGTTATAAATCAACTAAAAAATGGCAAATCTCCGGGTGTCGATAACATAAAGGCAGAAACTCTCAAGGAAATTGCACCTCACATAGTCGGTCCACTCACTCACATAATCAACAGATGTATAGAATCCGGGAAATTCCCCGATGAATTCAAAATTTCAGTAGTGAGACCCATTCACAAAAAGGGAGATATCACAGACGCAAAGAACTATAGGCCTATTTCTCTCATCACAAACTTTAGTAAAATTTTGAAAGAATACTGAAAAATAGGCTCTGTAGCTATTTACATAAGTATAGGCTACTATCTGATATGCAGTTTGGGTTTAAAGAAGGTAAATCAACCGAAGACGCTATAATCGAGCTTACAAATTATGTTTACGGAGCCTTGGATGAGGGTAAACCTTGCCTTGGTGTTTTTGTAGATCTTGCGAAGGCGTTTGATACCGTGAATCACACCATACTACTATCGCTACTTGAAAATAATGGGGTACGGAATAATTGTCTGAAACTTTTCAAAAGCTACCTTGATGAGCGCCAACAATGTGTCAAAATCAATGAAACCTACAGTGAGTTCAGGAAAATCGAGTGTGGTGTGCCTCAAGGTACAGTGCTGGGACCTATAATTTTCTCGATTTATGTGAACGGATTATTTTCAATACAGTCTGAAGGAAAAATAGTTAGCTTTGCTGATGATACGGTAATTCTATACAAGGGGAAAGGCAGGGTCAGTCTGAAAAACGATGTAGAAGTAGATATTTCTTTAATAAAAACATTTTTTGACAACAGATTACTAACTATCAATATTGATAAAACATTTTTTCTGACATTTACTACTTATGAAACCACTCGGCCAGACTTTCAACAGCTCACTTTGCCAGGTAACCTACAAATTTCTTCTATAAATACTATCAAATACCTCGGAATTATGATAGATACACATATGCGATGGGATCATCATGTGAAGTTTGTCCTCAAAAAACTTCGTTTTGTTCTCCATAAATATAGACAATTAAATGATATTCTTGACCTGAAACAAAAAAAAACAATATACTACAGTTTAGTGGAAAGTCACCTAAACTACGGTCTTCTTGGATGGGGGGGGTATATATGAAACATACCTACGCCCACTCAGGGTTATTCAAAAGCGCTTCCTGAAACTGATGTTATCCAAAAGCTCAAGATTTCCGAGTGAACGTTTATATGAAGAATCTGATGTACTAGATGTCAGGAAGCTACACTTTAAAAAGAGCAATATCAGACAATATATGAATAGGGATAAACTGGTTAAACTTACCCACACTTATAATACAAGGCGTAACCTTCAATTCCAATGTCCTCGGACACACAGATCCATTGGACAAAGAAGTTATCATTATTTGGGTACTAAATTGTACAATAGCCTACCACTAGACATTCTAGAAAGCCGATCTATTTATTCATTTAAGAAAAAATTGAAAGACCTCTTAAAAAATACTTCAACACAATTGATACACGTCTGAAGAATTTACAAGTTTTTTTGATAAAGGAGCATTACGCGAATCCATGTTTAGACGACATACCTATATGTATGTTCGTGAACAAGTGTGATTTCATCTATTCATCTATTTATATAAACCCGTGTGTATAGTACATTTTTATCTATAATTTATATTAATCTTTTATATAGGAAATTTTTATTACAATAGCAAAATCCCATAACGTAGGATTCTAGATTTTATTTTGCATTGATAATGGAACCATTGTATGATTCCATGTCAGTATATATGTATGTTCGTGGAAAAATGTGAGTATGTCTGTAAACCTATATGTATAGATACTACCTCTTAAGTGTTATTTATATTATTCAAATTCTTCCAAAATATTTATATTTATACTATAATGACAAAAACACTTCCTTAGAATTAAGTAAGTACTATCATCATATTAATCCCATTTCTTTTGGTACACATATGTGAACCATCCCACAAACAAGTGTCAACTTCAGTGGGACATTCATGTGCTTATTTGCTACTTGTAGTCAATCACTGTAACCTGTAATTCATATGTAAACACCCGCAAATAAACACTATTCTATTCTATTCTATTCTATTCTATTCTATTCTATTCTATTCTATTCTATTCTATTCTATTCTATTCTATTCTATTCTATTCTATTCTATTCTATTCTATTCTATTCTATTCTATTCTATTCTATTCTATTCTATTCTATTCTATCCCGTGAAATATCACTTTCGGAACTTGTTACGTAAAATACTATTTTTCCATACAATTTCTTTAGATAATGGTGGATTGTCAGTGCTTATTATGGCCAAAGATAAAATGTTAATTGTTTTTATTGATTATGGCGAATGCTTCGGAAATAAACGAGTTCTGGTGAACACTCTATAAGGACTTAATTATTATATTATCAGCTTATTCGCTGAAGCAATGCAAATTCTATTGAATCAAAACATTATCAAATGTTAATTTCTGATTAGCCGACCCACTTTCCAGATACTAAACCACCACTGAGTTGGTGACATTTGACCATGTCTCAGTTGTTTTTCTATCGAAACCTGAATTTAATCCAAACATTTGGACAAAAATGTACGACTATAGGAACACAAACTGGACAGAGTTCAGGAGACTACTGACTGAGATAACTACATGAAACACTGAGAAGACTGGTCTCAAAATGCCTCTTCCGCAATTGACAAAGAGGTAGAGAGAGGAAGACAGACAAGCCAAAAATATTGAAATAGCTAGAGCCATCAGAAAAACGAAATCAATAGTTTTCGAGGAAGATTAAGTTATCACACCCCATTTCATCACGGAACCAAGAAGAAGAGGCGGCAAGATACAAACATCCGACACAACCATATAAATATTTCCGAATTAGGTCAGAAATCAATGAGACAACATAATTATGAACATTGGGCCTGCCATAGATATTGAACACATGCCACAACCCCGGAACGTCCAAGATAAACTTGGGGTACAATCAACCGACGCATATGATTGAATGCCTACCTAGGAACACAGCACAGTGCACAATTAACATAACTTTTACTCAGATCACAAATATCAGATTATTTGTTCAAACAGTTATTTTTTTCATTCATGTGTATTTTTTCTGGAAAAAGTACTTTTATGGTGATTTATTGAGACTTCATAATATTGTGTTATTCTCATGATCCATTTCGTGTTTTGTTGCAGGGGCATACTGCGCCATGCATACGATTCTCTCTTCGTTTCATAGTCATTTCCATGTGAAATAATTCGACCATTCAGTTTCCCCGATGTCTGTTCAATGTATGCTCTGAGAAAATCTGAGCAACCAATATTATAAATGATATTCGATTTTTGAATATATTATCTTCAGTTATATTATTTTGTTTCTTGAATTGTTCTTCAACCTCACTATTTGATAGTTTTTCTGTAAATTTTACTCCTACAATTTTATCCTTGGATTCTTCAAATTTTCTCTTCAATAGAATAATCCCTCTTCATTTTTGTTGACATTTCTTCCTTCAGCATTTCCAGATTAGATTGGTCGTAACATTTGATCCGAATGGTTCCATCTTTCTAACTATCTATTTTATCTATTTTAATTTTTAGTTCCGTGGGATCCAAGTTTTTATTTAAATCTAACATGGTTACTTTCAATTCTTGCTGTTTAATTGGTTTCAAATATAATGTTGAATTTTGAATTTGTTTTGGAAAATTACCTTGTGTATGTCCTAATTTAACAGCATCAGAGTAGGATTTGGCCAAAATGGTAGTTGTCTGATTTGTTCGCATTTTTTCAACAAGTGATATTCATCCCGCTTAGAATCTCCATAATTGTATCTTTCTCTACTATATTTGATGTGATCAAGTCATAATTTCTTTCAAGCCTTTCATTTTCTTTTGGAAGTTGTTCAATGTAATTGTCTTTTCCAGTCAGCAACATTTCTTTTGATTCACGTAAATTTAGTAGATACGAGTTTTTATTTTTCAGTTTCCTATATTCGTTTTTCAGGTCTGAATTTTCACAGAAATATTTTTCACTAATAGATCTATTGTAGTCAACTTGAATCACTTCACTTCCATCTCACTTATTTAACTCCATTAGAGAGCTTGTGTTTTCAACCTTCTTCTTGGTTTTCTTCATTGTTTGAATCACTCTCGCAATACAAAAGTCTCTTCAACTTTTAATATTCAATAACACAGTAAACGAACAAGTATCATCTGCAATTGAAAAAAACCAGTTGAAATATATAATGAAAAAAAAAAAAATTGAGGACAGTATTAGGCATTACCATATATTTGATGTACAGTCTCCCCCAGGATATCTGAAATCGATAGAAAATCTTGTTAATGTTGTAAACTTTCATGAATTAGTTTGAAGAGATGAAGAATCGAAGTACGGAACATTTTCGACACCAAAAGAAAAGGTTTTTTCTTGCCAAAGGATTATAATTAAATTGAATTTGAGGAAAATATATAGAGCTCAATATGCTTTTCTGAAGTATGGATGGACACAGTACTCAAATATATACAGTTTTCAAAGATTATTTTTTTCTGTTCAGTTTTGATCAACATTGAAAACCGCTGTCTCATTATGCATTCTTCAATTTTTTTTATCTATCTAGCAAAAATAATTCAACCCAGATCACTCTCAACAAAAAGTAGATTTTTGAATGAGAAATACCAATGAAGATTTTTATTCACCACTCATAATATCCATTACATGTGGAAACAAGTTTCATATAGAACCATATCTTGCCGTCAAATTGTTGATTTCGAAATAACTTCGCAAAAAAAGGAAAACATTTTTTGATAACAGTATCTTGTTTAGTGGAACAATCTTGAAATTGTTTGAGCTCTAGTGGTATAGTTGGTAAAGTCCAGGAGAAGTAAAACATATTATCGTTAGCAATACTTCTGAAATCCTGTGATTCGAAATCTGAGGTTTATTGAAGAATCCTAAGCACTAGTTTTTTTGTGTTATCGAACGAGCAAATATTATTAAAGTCATGGGTATTCGAAGACACGATTGGGGGATTGTTACGCTACTGGCCTAATCTAGAATTAAGATAAACTTCACGCCTGACGCTACTTATTCCGATTTCTCGTTATTGTTGTTTAGGTTAGACCTTAAGTAGACTGGGAGTTATTGTTCAAACATACAACAACAGAAAGTTTTCTATCGAGCGGTTGATGAAAATCTTGTCGCCCAATATATAATTGAAGATACATCACCAATCTCAGATATCGTTCATAAAAAGAAATTATACACTCACGATAGTAAATATATATATATATGATTGTGACAGAGTTCACATCGGAATGACCTCACAACCATTATGTAACAGAATCAATGGACACAAATACGTAAAACAATACAGTACCGCTCTTAACAAACCCTCATTACTGAGGACCACAACCCTAATTTCAATGACATAAAAATCCTAACCTTCGAGAACAACAAAGATAGAGAACGTTCAAAGAAATTTTTATATGTATATATATATATACAAATAACCCAAAAAAATCCAGAAATATCACTATTATCGAGATTCAAGAACCCATATATATATATATATATATATATATATATATATATATATTTATTATATATATTTATATATATATATATATATATATATATATTATATATATATATATATATATATATTATTTATATATATATATATATATATATATATATAAGGGTGTCCCTGGACTTTTTTTTCCTCTCGAGAATTATAGATGGGGTCAAAATATAACCAGTACTTCATATAACTTTTGTTCTTAAAAGCCTTCGTTACCAAGTTACGGGCCCTCAAAGTTATAAAATGAAAAAAGTTTTTCTTTGATAACTTTCAGAGTGAATATTCAAAATCTTCTAAATTTTGGTGATTGACTAAACAAATGAATTCCTTCGATGAGCTTTCATGCAGGAGTCAGTTATTCTGCTACAAAGTCAGGAACGGACTACCTCCGATGGTCCACACTCGAAAACTTTGAAATTACTGGGATTTGTCAATATGTTTTAACAAAACAAGGTTACCTGGACAATTTCCTGAATGAAAGTAATCGTGTGGAAAATCGATCGGAGCAACGATTATTGATAAAAATGCATTTTTGTTCGACGACATCCAACATGAGATGTCTACCATTATTCGAAAAGATTAATTTGTAATGAAAATAGAAATGATAGGTACAATGTTCATAACGAATTTTTATCATGCAAACACGTTTACCTCACAAAACGCATGGTGTAAATAATCAATCGCAAGCCTCAAGAGCAAACAGAAATGCAAAATGCGCTACAAAAACTGCTCGATATGACCCCCGTCTCCCTCAATACATTTTATCATTCGGCCCAAACACCCTCTCTGCACTTGAAATAGAATGCCAGGGTCGTTTCGTATTGCTTCACAATGTAATGTAATTCAATTCAACAAGGCATCTCTGGTATGAATAGGTGTAGCGTAAACAAGGTTTCTCAGATGCCCCCATAGAAAGAAATTCAATGGATTTGAATCCGGAGACCGCGGTGGCTATGAATATGGCCCACCACTACCCGTCCATCTATTGGGGAAAATCTGGTTCAGATGGTCCCGCACAATCAAACTAAAATGAGGAGGAGCGCCATCATGCATAAACCACATATCTCTTCGGGTTTGCGATGGAACATGTTCCAAAAGTCCATTCAAATCGTTCTGAATGAACTCCAAATAACGTTCTCCATTAAATCGGTCATGTAGAACAAATGGTCCTATAAGATGGTTTTCTATGATGCCAGCCCAAACATTGACGTTGAATTTCCGTTGGTGTTTGGTTTGCAATATTACATAGGGATTTTCTTCGGCTCATATGTGGAGATTATGAGAGTTGATTACTCCATCTCTACTGAAACCTGCTTCATCAGTGAATAATACTCGAGTGATAATAGTAATATCCTCTCTTTGCTTATCCACACTAATTTTATTTCTTTCTACAAGGTATTTTTGTCAACATCTGTAGAAGAAATGGAACATACATTTATTCACTGGATATTTTTCACCTATTCATGTGCAGCCGTTTTTGTAGTTTATTCGTTTGCTTTCTATTAGTTATGTCTTCCGATGTGCGTTTTTTCAGTTAAATTTATCTTCGGGTTGAAGATTTTCTCCCATGAAATTATACTTATCAGTGAAACTCCTCAACATTTAAGCTGTGAATACGAATTTGCAACATCCAAATGTTTAGTTTCATGAGATTCAGATAACACAACACGAAACGTGCTTATTCCACGCGTACATACAAAATATGAACTGCATTCGATATTTCATAGTGGAGTAGCTTGTTAGTTCAAAAACACCACGAATCTACATAACTTGATAATTCATTTGAAAAAATATCTGAAATATCTACATTGTAAATGAAACTTTCAACTAGGTCCTGTACTTTTTGTTTACGACTTTATTTTAGCATATTTCGTATTATCCCTGTTATAAATGTTGTTGAATTAACGGTAGCATTAGTATTTCTACTGTGAACATTTTTCTTTTCAAATAATGGTGGACGATCGGGTTTGATGTCGTCGAGTAAAACTGCATTTTTATTAAGAATCGTTGCTCTGATCAACTCTCCACACGAGTACTTTCATTCAGAAAATTGTCAACGTAACCTTATTTTGTTGAAAAATATTGAAAAATTATGTGTCATTTCAAAGTTTTGGGGTGTGGACCATCGGGGGTAGCCCGTTCCTGACTTTGTAGCAAAACAACCGACATACATTCCCGAAAGGAAAAGAGGAAGTCCAGGGACACCCTGTATATATATATATATATATATATATATATTATAATATATATATATATATATATATATTATTGTTTCTTTTTTTATTTTTATATATACATAATAAATACTCAAGAAAATATCCCCTATATACATTTACAAGGTTCAAGTAAATTTCGCAGAAAAAAAAAACATATATATATATATATATATATATATAATATTTATTATATAGATTCATAGAAAATGAGAATATATATATATATATATATATATATATTGAAGAATCGTCGGAGAAGACTCTCCTGGGGTTGCAGTCAATTCAAAGGCCAGTGTAATAGAGACTCTTCTTTGTTTGTCAAGCTTTCGAAATATTTACTCTCATCTTCAGGACATTTAAAACAAGATTCCAATTATTAATTATAGAGTAAACTTAGAAACAATTAAACCTACCATTGTGAGATTGTTACACAAAAAAAACAGCATACACATATAATAATGAAATATAATTAAAATGCAATTGATCAAAATGCTAACACCATTATACATAATATTATACTTAGGAGGACCATGTATAATGGTGTTAGCATTTTAATCAATTGCATTTTAATTATGTTTTAACACTATATTTTTTTCTAAATTCGTGAATGGGTGCGGCCCACTTATTCGAAGTCCAAAGAGCAAGAGCCTCAGGGTTACGCTTGGTTTTACTAACAGTGCTAGAAGATCCTGATATAAGCTGCATAAGTCCTTATTATGTTTTCACCAAAACTCGTGTATTCCAGAAGCATTCGCCATAATCAATGAAAACAATTTAGATTTTAGCTTTCACCATAATTAGCTCTGAGAATCCACCATTATCTAAAGAAATTGTATGGAAAAAAGTATTATTTGCTATAGTTATTCTAATCCCAATTGGAACGGCAATAAAAATATGAGCACTACGAGGAGTGTTCAAATGCACTGCCCGGCAAATGGGAAATGTATACACTACCAATGTTTTTACTTTCAAAGCGTTCCTGGTACAATCATAAAAAAGTTCTGTCGTGTGGAAGAGAATTCCCTCTCGAAACTTTTTATGTCGGTCCAATTGGGATTAGAAATACTATACAATGTATAAAATTATATAATTTGTGAAAAAAAAATTATATCATAAGGTTTGACAACGTTACATCATAAGGGTTTTTTTGTATGAAGTTCGCAAGAATATCATTCTGCCTTTGATACACGGTTCACCTTTCAAGACCTGAAATGCTACCGTCAATTCTTCATATTTTTTTGTTAAAAGAACGCTGGTTTTCTATGTGTTATTGAATCAACTACATGTATTATTCATCATATAACTAATGATATATTTATGATTCACATAGCTTTCATTCAGGACTGTAGCAATGTACTGGGTGGAGAAACGGATTCAAGCCAAAAACACGAGAAAATCACATTTCTTTAATCAACTCAAAATACTTGGGCAAACGTTGGTTTCGGGTGGAATTCATAAAATTGTTGTATAGTGATGAGTCTTCCAGAAAATGATTCGTTAGCAGTTGTTTTTGGTTTCGACATCAACCAAAAAATAAACACGTGATTTCATTATGTATTATATTATCCAATGAGTTCCTCCAATATTTCCGAGGATCAATGCAATGATTAAATATAATGATACATATAAAATTTTGGACAAATACAAAATAAATATTTTCATATTGGAAACATTAAACCCTCTGGATTTCTTGTGAAATACTTTTTTTAGAATTAAACAGCTGATGTATTCAACCCTATCAAGTGTCAGATTCTAGTATCATGATTTTTAGGACAAATATTTCTAATGCCCCTACTTGCTCATGCAAACAATGTGAAAAAAAAAACGATTGCTGTTTGCTATGGAATTTTACAAAAGAAGTTCATTGTATCATCACGAAGTACGGATTTCCATCTTCAGTCATCAAAACAAGATTCAAATTATTAATTACAGAGTGAACTTGGGAACAAATGAACCTACCAGCGCGATTTATAACCCAAAAAAAGCAAACACACAAACACCATTATACATAATATTAATCTTAGGAGGACCATGTATAATGGTGTTAGCAGTTTAATCAATTGCATTTTAATCAGGTTTCAATACTTTATGTGTTTGCTGTTTTTTTTGTGTAACAATCTTACGCTGGTGGGTTCATTATATTATATTTATATATATATATATATATATATATATATTTTTTTTCTTGGGAATTTGGTTTTTTAAATTGGGGTTTTTCCAATTTGGGTTTTTTTGGGTTATATCAGCTGCAAAGATATTGTTTGTCGAGATGACATAATGTGTGAGATGTTTGATAGTTCTTAAGGTGATTAATATTGTGGACTCAACTAAAACAGTTGACTATGAACATATTGAGCTAGACCATCATTTGAATTGGTGAATTTTTTTCTCTCCTTCATTATGAAGCACATATTATTTATATGTATGTATATATAAATATATTTGGTGGTGTGATGTAATTATCTGGTGGGACAAGTATAGTTTATCGATGTTGTTACACTACTAATGATTTGAATGATATTGACAAGGCTTTGTTTCGGTTGGAACAGGGTTCTGTTTTTCTGTTGAGTAAATTTGGATATCTCTATCTCCTATGCGGTTCGGACGTTGATTTTAGGAAGATGGCGTGGTAGGTGGTGTTGTTTACGGTTTGAGGATGTGAGGCTTGTTTAAATAAGATTGTGATACATTTTGTTCAGGTTCGTGATGCAGTACGGTTATTTATGCTGTTCGGATTTTTTTCTATGTGAACATTTCAAGAAATGCTCTTACTTTGGTGTTATATTCGGTGGTTAGAATCCTGGTTTCTGTGTAGCTAAATTCATGATTTGTATTTTTTTTCATGGTTGATCAGAGCTGTGGACGCAGTTTTGGCGTATTTATGTGATTCTCTGCGGTTTTCCAAATATTGGGATGTTCGTCCGATATATACTTTGTTGCATTTTGGGCCATTGCATGGTTTCATATTACATGGGTCTTTTTTTTTGAGGGATTGTGGGTATCAGTTTTGAGAAATTACTTGAAAAAGTCTTCGAACTTTGTGGCTGACTTTTATGACATTTGGTTTGAGCATGTTACCAAGTTTTTCTGATATGCCTCTCGTGTTAGGGATGGAAACGTGAAATTTTTGTTATTATGTGTGTGATAATTTTCTCTGTTATATATTTTTTGAATTCTTTCTCTAAAAATAGTATTTATAATTTTTGGCAAAGTTATTGAGTTAGAGTGAATTTTATTGCCTAATTAATTGTTTTCGGTCTAACAAAGGGTCACTAAGTTTGTGGCTCTGCCTGCAAGTCCAATAACGCCAGATTTTTTTTGGGCAGTGGGGTGGTGTAATTCAAAATTGAGGTGTTTGCCAGACCAGGTTTTTTTGGTAGGTCATTCAAATTTGATATCGTTGTTTATATTGTGTAGGGTAAGGTCAAGAAAACTGAGTTTTTTATCTTTTTCGGTTCCACAGGTAAATTGTAGTTTGGGGTGAAATTTGTTGAAAATATTGATTGTGTAGTGAGATTGTTCTCAGGTATTATCATTACAGTCATCAACCAGAGCAGGTAGAGTTGTGAAGGGTGAACGATTCTCGTATGTAGTTTCTTCTAAATTTTCCATGACAACTGTGCTATCACGCTGGAAATGGAAAGTCCCGTTCCACACCCTTCTATTTGTTTTTAATATTGATCATCGTAACTGGAGAAAGTTGATGATAGGGTGGTTTCAATAGCTTCTAGAAAATTTTTTAGGAGGTATCTTGGGAATATTTCGAAATCATTCCTATTTTTGAGCGACGAAACTTAAAAGGGGGAGGTTTTCTAGTCGACGCGTATATTTTTTTTCATGTATGATCACGCAAAATTTTTAACTGAGACGTCCGATTCTGATAAATTCAGTGGATAGGGTGTACTTCGATGTTGGTCCCATTTGAATTTAAAAGATGAAATCCACCCCTAAAGGTAGCAAAATGAAGGATATTGATCACTCACCCTTTGAATTCTGGCCCGTTAACCGATTTATCAGGCATAACTTTGTAATGGGTTTTTCGATTTGATGGTTTTGTATTATTAGCTAGGGCATACCTCATAGTTGATCATATTTGGATTTCAAATGGAATTATCCACCCTTACGGGTAGAGAAATAGGGAATAATTGATTTTTCACTTGTGAACGTTGGCACACATATGTAGTTGACAATGTCAGATCGCTAATGTCATTATTTTTGTTCTCCTACATCCGTCACAATCATTATATTCTATGAGAGTATGGAACGATATACAAATAATGAAATAAACAAACTAGAACAACAGAAATAATTTATTTACAAAAATAGTAAAAGTAGTATCATATTATTAACTGGTAATAGTTGAAGTAAGGTGGGTAAGTATTTTGGAAGTAACCAAAAAACAAGTTGGTAGTAATAAGAAATTTCAGCCACAAAAAATTGAAAAATAAAAACTTTTTAACAAAAAATTAAACCGACGAGATACGGAACTGAAAAGTAAAAATAAAATAAACCTTCTTAGTCTCAATAACTAAGCTCCTAAACTTATGTAAGTAACTAATTTTGAGTCGGCACCAAACAAACAATCAAGGAAGATCATTAAAACACTTCAAAAAAATTATCAGAATGTCACCGCGCAACTCGATGCCATCATTTTACGCCTTATCTAATCCATTTGCTTGTTTGTTTGGCGCCGACTCAAAATTAGTTACTTACATTAGTTGAGGAGCTTAGTTATTCGGACTGCGAAGGTTTATTTTATTTTTTTACTTTTCAGTTCCGTATTTCGTCGGTTTAATTTTTTGTTAAAAAGTTTTTTAATAATAATATGTTTTACGAGTTTTAGTGGGATGTTGGTGTGAAGGGAAGCTATGTCGAAGGATACCAAAGAGAGATTTGAAGTACCAGGAGTCTTTTATATAACGTGGATTTTGATTGATTGTGTTGGAAAGGATGTTGTTGTGGTATTTTGATAATTTTTCGAAGGGTGTTTGGATGCATGAGACAATTGGGCGTAGAGGGATGTTTTCATTGTGTAATTTGGGAAGGCTATACATTGTTGGTGGATGTGCATTATGGATTTTCAGTGTGTCTGCTGTTTTTTCAGTAATGTAGTTGTTTTGTTCCCTTTTTTTTATTGTTGTTATTTTTTGTTTGCATCGTATTGGTGGGGTAAATTTTTTTTTTGAATATTTTTAAGTGTGGGTTCTTGAGAATTTTTGTTTTTTGTATTTTTCTCCAATATGATTTGGCTCGATGATTGTTTTTCAGTTTTGTTTTTGTGATTTGTTAGGGTGTTGCATAGATTTGATCAGATTTCGTGTTTTTAGCATTGTTGTAGGAGATATATACCTGTTTCAATACAACTAATTATATTATGTAGGAGATATTGTCTAGTGTGGGTTCAAGTGAGAAATAAGATCCAAGGGCTAGATTTCTTTCACATCGTTTGGTATATTTGTGTTTGTCAAATTTTGATCCATTCTTCTGATCAAATCTATGCAACACCCTAACAAATCACAAAAACAAAACTCAAAAACATTCATCAAAGCAAATCATATTGAAGAGAAAATAGGAAAAAAACAAAAAAAATCCTAATAGAACACCCACACTTAAATATATTCAGACGAGACAAAAGTAACAAAACGGTAATCGTGAAAAAAATTTAAAAAAAAAATTACCCACCAACGATGAAAAAAATAAAAAATAATTAAAAAAAGCCACACTGAAAATTCATAATGCACATCCACCAACAATATACGGCCGGCCCAAACTACACAAAAAAAAACATTTCTCTACGCCCAATTGTCTCATGCATCCAAACACCTTCCGAAAACTTATACATCCTCTCCAACATAATCAATCAAAATCCACATTATATAAGACTCGGCTCTTCAAATCTCTGATAAAAATCTCAAAATCCCACAAACCACTTTTTGGTATCTTTCGACGTAGCTTCTCTCTACACCAACATTCCACCAAAACTCGTAAAACATGTAATTACTCGAAAATGAAATGATATCGAAAAATTCATAAGAATCCCCCTGGAAGATTTTCCAGAAGCTATTGAATCTAACCTCTTATCAACTTTTGTCAGTTACAATGATCAATATTACAAGCAAATAGAAGGGTTCGCAATGGGACTTTCCATTTCCAGCATGATAGCACAGTTAGTCATGGACAATTTAGAAAAAACTACAATACGACAACTCGTTCACCCTTCACTACTCTACCTATGCTACGTTGATGATTGTTTACTGATGGATACCTGAGAATAAATTAAACAATCAACATTTTCCATGAATTCCACCCAAACTACAATTCACTTGTGAAACCGAAAAAGATAAAAAACTCAATTCTCTTGACCTCACCCCATACAAATCACGAAATCAGAACTGAATGACATATCGTGGAAACCTGTTCTGGCAGATACCTCAATTTTGGACTTGCAGACAGAGCTATAAACTTAAGTGACCCTTTGTTCAGACCGAAAGCAATCAATAAAGTCAAAGAAACAGTCCAACTCAATAGCTTTCCCAAAAATTCCATAAAAATAATTTTTAGAGAAAGAATAAGAAAATTATATCACAGGCAAAATTATCCCACACATGAAGACAACAAATTTCACGTTGCCATCCCTTACACAAAAGGCTTATCAGAAAAAATTGGTAACATACTAAAACCACACGACATAAAAGTCGGCCACAAAAGTTCGAAGATATTTTCAAGTAAATTCTAACTGATACCCACAATCCCTCAAAATAAAAGGACCAATGTAATATATGAAATCCCATGCAATTACTCAGAGTATATACCGGACAAACATCTCAATATTTGGAAAACCGCATAAAATCATATATAAACGCCAAAATCGCGTCCGAAAACACTTTTTATCAAAAAATTTAACCGACGAAAAAATCCACTGAAAAGCATTAAATTAAATGAACCTTCTAAGTCTTAATGATAATTGAGCTCCTAATCTGATGTGAGTAACTAATTTTGAGTCGGCGCCAAACAAGCAATTATCGAAGATAATTATTTTACTTTGAGGAAGTAATAAAAAATCATTTGCTAGTTTGTTTGGCGCCGACTCAAAATTAGTTACTCACATTAGTGTAGGAGCTCAATTATCATTAAGACTGAGGTTTATTTTATTTTTGCTTTTCAGTTGATTTTTCCGTCGGTTTGATTTTTTGTTGAAAAAAATATTTTTCAATTTTTTGTGGCTGAAGTCTACTAATTATTACCTACTTAATTTTTCATTACTTCCAAAATACTTACTCACCTAGCTTACTTCCACTATTAACTGTAAAATAATATGTTATCTACTTTAACTATTTTTATTATATAATATAAATATTTTTGAAAGTTCTGGGTAGTTGATTTCATCACTTCGTATATTATTCCATCCTTCCATAGAATGTAATTATTGTGACGGATGTAGGAGGATCTGTCAATGTCACCTACATATCTGTGCCAATGTTCACAAGTGAAAATCAATCATCCTATTCTTCTACCCATAGGGGTGGATTTTTTCTTTCCAAATAAATATGAAATATGATCAACTATGATATCTTATCTAATAAAAAAAATCATTCTAATCGGAAAACCCACTACAAAGTTATGCCTGATAGAATCGCTTAACTGAGAAAAATTCAGAGGGTGGACGATCAATATCCTCCATTTCGCTACCCTTAGGGATATATTTGTTTGTTCAAATTCAAACTTGAAATAATCCCATTCAATGAAAAAAAATCATTTTAATCGAACGGCTCTGTGAAAAGTTATGCGCGATCATACATAAAAAAAATATACGCGTCTACTAGAGAACCTCCTTTTTTATTCGTCGGTTAAAAAATATAAATCATGAATTTTGCTACACAGAAACAAAATTCCAACCAATACATAACACCAAAAAAATTTAATTTTTTGAAATGATTCATGTAAAAAAAATTCGAACAACATAAATAAGCGTACTGACATCACGAACCTGAACAAAATGTATCACAATCTTCATTCAACCACATCCCCAAACCGTATAACAAAACCACCTACCACGCCATCTTTTCAAATATTATTCTACGATCCACAGATAAATAAATGAAGCACTTTGGCAAACTTGAAGAAAATCATCCCAAGTGAGCAGTTTAGGAAACGCAAGGGACATTCAGAAATCAGATTGCCCGAATTGTTCATCAGGTCAATGATTAATCTCTCCGAAGGGATGAAACTATTGAGTTTCGGGAAGGTATTCCATGAGATATGAATAGGGGGTTGAGAACGACACAAAAAGTATGCTACCTATGTATTATCGACTATTATTCATCTCAATAACTTCTCTTCGTTCCCCAACTCGTGTTATCTGTAAAGTTTTATTTCTCGATATTCTGGTAGACAAAAGTAGCTCTGAATAGAACGGAATGCACCATGATATAATATGCGTATTCTTCGCAACAATAAAATAGAATAATTTGGATGAGTTGATTATATGTATAAAAATTATTACCAAATATTGAAGAATGACTCTTAAATGTACCAATAAATTCGAAAATCTGAATGTCAGATTCGTCAAAAAAAAACATAGCGGTTTCATTACTCTCTACAGAAACTAGGGAACGGGTTGAGATTGAGACATATAGACTATTATTCATAAAATTGTTTGTTCAAATTGTCTTGAGCATACATTGAACAGACATCGAAAGGTCAATTATTTCACCCAGAAGTGACTATGAAACTTAGAAAAAATCGTGTGCATGGCGGAGTACGTCCACGCAACAAATTGCGAAATGTATCATGAAAACATCACAATATTATAAAGTCAGAATATCATCATAAATGGATTTTTTTTGGTACACATTAAGGAAAAAATTACGGTTTCAACAAACAATCTGATATTGATGAACTGAGTTAATGTTATATCAATTGTGCACTGAGTTGTTATAGAAAAACCAAGATTTTATCGAAAAATTGATTGGGAAGTAGAAAGTGGAATAAAACATGATGGGGAAGTCAGAGTCTGTAACTATTCTGTAAAGTACATCATAAATTTCGCAACATGTAGAATATCTACTGCGATAAATAGAATATATACATTAAAAGCAAAACATCGACTTATTCATGTTGCTACGAAACTGGGGTTCAAAAATAGTCCGATGAATTCAAACCGTTCATTACACTTTGGAACCCGACACTCTGACAATAGAATAGTTGTTCACAACTCAAATGTACTTCACTTTGAACCACTGTCTTCCTTTGTACATCAATATTCACAAGACTAACTGACTGACTGACTTGCCTGTCCCGTATAACATGCTCATATTGGACGACCGAAACATCTAGTGCATGACACCATCGGCAACGGTCCTTCTCGTATAATATTTCTATGGCGGTTATCGAACATCTAGAGCATGACATGATCGGAACTCTCAACAGCTGACCGACGAATATTGTAAACAGCACAGGGGCGGCCTCCGCTTATTTTTGTGATTTCCGTAACAATACGATCATGAAAATTGCAATACTTTTCCAGTATTCTGAAGCCCCATTCGAGCTATTCGTGGTTATTCACGTCCCGCAGCATACGGAATGCTCCGAAAGCTGAGTACCAGCTATTCGAACCTAATCTGCCAATTTTGCCAAACTACTTCTACTACTCAGGACTGCCACAGCCACGTATAGAAAATCTCGAATTTCGTTGAATCTGACCTCAGATAACCCAATTAATCCATATATGCTTTCATATCCAATACATTGTTATCATAAATTTATTATTTATTAATTGAAATGAAAAGAAACAAAATTGTCTAGAGATTTTTATAAAATAGACTACCATTTTCTGTCCACCCAACGGATTTTCAGTTCATGCATATATCTTGGTATTCATTCATTATTCCGTTTTCCTTGATACGGCTGACATTCCAATGCCAAGGCTTTACAAAATAACTGCATGTTTTGAATTTTTTCTAAAACCTAAGTTGAATCCGTGCAAACTGGGACATGTTTCTTAGAATTATTTTGTTCCTGATGATATGTTCAATTGCATCCCTATTTGTTTTCTGCGCTATGTCGATATCATCTGGCAAGCATTTATACAATTCTTAGGTTCTGCCCTACACTATGCAGTCAGAATCAAATGCATATCGAAATTGCGTACATTGTCAACTGGCCACTGAATTGACAGTCATTTACCCAACATGGTACTCAAATGTCCATCGAATGAGAACCTGAATATAATTGCAGGTAATTTTTTTTTGTACGGTGATCCATGCCGCTGATATTCAGGACAGTTTTTGTCTTATTGTTATTGAGTCCAAGAAAACATTACTCCTACTGAAATAAAAAAAACCTATATCAGGCAAATCTGTTACTTATGCAAGAATAAACATTCCTGAGTATATATAGTTTGTTCTCGATTTCACTCTATCATTTTCTCCTGATTACAACTCAGGTTTGAGGTATATCCACTTATTCATCCTTTTTTGTAATTAACCTGCCCTTGCCATGAAACGTATTCTTCAACAGGCAATTAATATATAATAACTATTATTATTCCTTTCTCTCAAGTGGTATGTGTTCATGTACTATTGAGAAGATACTTCCATTCCATCTTCAGTTTCATGAGTTTCAGTTTCCCAACTGAATCGTAGAAATGCTTGGTCCTATGGTCCTCACTAGTGTTTTTGTTTTTTGTGACCTAGACCAAGGATAACTGAACTATTTCTTCACTTGAGATATCAAATGTCCGCTTGTTCATTGAATATCCATAATATCCAACAAATAAACCATCTCCACTTCTTGTATCCATTTTCAACTTGTTTCAATCAAATTGGACGAATACTACTATTCCGAAAACATGGAATGTTAGCAGATGTGATAAACTATAGCTTGCATGGGATTTCGTCAATAATTGTTATGGAACATGTTCATTTCAATAAATGAACGTGCTTCCTGTTTCTGCCCAAATTTCTTGGATATTTCAATAGTGTTCAGTGCAGCTCATAGAAAAACTTCTCTTGATGAATGCTACCAAATCTCTTCACTATGGGACCAACTTTGTTTTTGCAATATTCTTGTTCCTTGTCAATTTCCATTATATTGACAGGGGAAATTATAGTTTGAGCAACAACTTTATTCAGAATTAAAAAATACAAAAGCAAAGTTTTAAATATAAAATAATATCAAGATGAAAATCTTGATTGAAGCCCGGGACTCGGAGTGATGGCGCATTTGCTGTTTCAGTTGGAGGAAAACCCGGAAAAACCCACAACACCATCAGAAATCAGATCATCAACTTTCTCATAGAAAAGGACACATGCTCCCTGGGTGCTGAGAGAATCAATCTTGGAAAATACACGGCAGTCATCGAAGAGGTGCCAACAATTAGAATGAGGGTGTTTGCAATATGCAGTATAGTGTCCATTGGAAATGCTGCCGCTATGATTAGATATGGCGTAGATATTATAAAGAGTATTCATTCCATCCTGAGCAGAATATTGGTCCAAATTCAAATTTTGTATGGGAAAATTAATCATATTGTCCAATTTACTGCCATCAGTCGAAGAAACACGTTTTAAATGTATAACAAAAATTTTTGGAAATGTTTGTATACGAATCATCTTCTTGAATTCCCCTTTCATTCCAAGTTGAACAGTATGGGCTCGCATCGTTAGTCAAAGTCTCCTCTCCTATCAACAGTTCAAAACATTGTGTTAAATTCACGACTTCGTTTGGCAAGTCTGGAATAGGGATTGAAAGTACCTAGAAAGGTTCGAAAGTAACGGAGCAGTTATTACAAAAAGTACATCTCAATATAGACTTCAGCTGACCGGCAAATGTATCCACAATTTTGGAATTATGAGTAGATAGATATCTCGTCCAAGAAATGGAAGCTTTCCGATTATCATTCGTGATAACAAAATCGTTTGGTAATGGATGAATCTCTGCACTCGCCTTGTTTGAATCTCCATGTAAACCTACCAGAAGGTATCTTAGAGATTCTTCCGAATCTGCTGGGACGTTATGATCGAAGGAAGGAGCAAAATTTCTGAATAGACGGACGAAATGTGAAGTATCCACCATTTTTCGAGAAGAATCAGGACTCCAGCTATTTTCCATCAAAGATATAAAAGATTTCACTAAATTTCCTTTCATTCTTGATGTAGTAGTATTTGAATCCTCCATACAAAAACCATTCTTGAAAAATTCCAACAAAACATTAGTGTTCGAGGGACACTGGATCATAGTTTGAGCTTAATAATGAAAAAATCAGCAGAAAAAAGTTTTAAACTTATATTTGTGCGCTGATTGTTTATTAATTGTTCAAACAATGAAAAACAATTTTGTCAGGCAAATTTGAAATAAGTCAATGAATTTCGAATTGATGTCACCCAAATTGGTGCTATAGGAAATTTCGAGGTCGCTGAGCATGAATATGATTTAAAGAAAAACGATGGCTTGGCCAGTCGTGAAGGTAGATTTCATGAATGATAATTTACAGCTATTTTTTATTTATGTGTACATCTCCAAGTAAATCTTTTCGAGTAAAATGACTTATGGTTTACCGATATTGGGTATGAAAATTAAATATTGTGAATTTTTCAAATCTTTCTTTGTAATACTGGACCATTTCCGGAATAGCCGAGGTATTGATGAGAAGTATTTTTGTGCCAAATTCTGTTTCATTCGGTTGAAACTTGTTGAGTGAAGGCCACACTCAACAAGTTTCGATATATTCCATATATAAAACTTTCAAGCATGGCCTAATAATTCAAATTCGTCAATTTTTGAATTATTGGTATTTTTGCTCTGTGTTTTCGAAATATTTTTTTCCAAATTGTGAATTAGTGAAACTTCAGAAGTTCATATAGAAAATAAAAAAAATTAATTTATTGATTATAACATAATTTTGCTTTGACGTAATTTCATATACGTACTTTCAGTTGTCTTTAGAAGAAAAGACGTGAGACTGATGGCTCTGAACGCTTTTGCCTGGGTGTAATCATTTTTACCAAGCTTGGAGATGAAGATCACTATTGCTGTTCTCTATGCTTCAGGAACGGATCCGTGAGCGAGGCAGCTGCGGAATATTTTCAAGAGATGGGGGATTAGGATATCCTTGCCTTTTTGTAGTAGGGCTAGGAATATAACATCTTTCTCCGGAGATTTGAAAGGTGAAAAGGACTCAATGGCCCGGTCCTCTCTTCCGTAAGTTACAATCCCGGCAGCCATCCTGTAGTCAACTTTTGTTTTGGATGGTTGAAGACTGGGTGTTGCATGTTACTACCCAGAAAATGGACTGAAAGCATGTGTTGGAGTGTTTCACCTGCTTTGTCTACATTCTTCAAGGTTATTTTCTTATATGTTTACCTGAACGTCAGGAAACAGTTGTTCAAGACACCAAAACCCACATAAATAATGGAATGTCAATCTAGTCGACTACTGTTATTTTGAAATTAATAAGTTGCTGACACAGGTCAGTGTATTAAAAAATATGTGTGTGTGTATTTGATTCAACTATGACTCATTTATCCGGATATACATTTTAACTATGATTGGATGCGGTAATAAACACAACTCAAAAGGAAGTTTGTGAAATATTGATAATAAATACACGTTTCAGTCTACAGTAGCAAAATAGAAAAAAAATCGTGAAACTGGACATGTAAAAACTATTCAAAAACCAGGTCGAAATGTTAAATTGGATGAGGAAAAAAGTTAGATGTATTGTTAGCGATTGATGCAAATCCGCATATGACAAGTATGACAAGTAGAAAATGATGTAAGTGAATCATCGAGATTGAGAGGTTTACATAAAGAAAAATACCATCCTTATAAAGTTCAGTTGGTTCAGGAGTTGAATAAGATGATCCTGATAGAAAGAAAAATTTGTGAACTGATGATGGACAGAATGGAAGCAGACTTGCAGTTCATAAACAAAATTGTTTTTTCTGATGAAGCTATTTTCATTTATAGACAGAACTGTAGATATTGGAGCAGATAAACTATTCATTGGACACAATATCCTAAAAAAATTTACATTTGGGCTCGTATCATTAACAACAAATTTATTGAACCTTATTCTTCCGGGGGCACAGTTAATGGTGAGGTTTATCTAGATTTTTTGATGAACTTTTCAAAGCCTACATCAAAGAGACTTGTTCCTGGTGTTTATGATCCAAATGCAATAGATATAATAATTTGGTACCAACAAGACGGAGCTTAACCCCATTACAAACGTATTGTTAGAGATTATTTGAACAAAGTTTTTCCCAATAGGTAGATTAGAAGATGCGGAACGATTGAATGGCCGCCTCGATCCTCCGATTTGACTGATCTCGATTATTTCTTAGGGGGCTATTCAAAATAGAAAGTATATCTCACTAAACCAGACAATATTGCAGATTTAAAAGTAAGGATAACGGGAGAAATTAACAACATAACCCCTGAGGTCTTACAAAAAGTTATACGAGAATTCCAAGATCAACTTGCTTATTGTCAAAAGTGAATGGTGGTCATTTTGAACATTCAATTTAAATGTGAAATGGATTGAAAAATACTTCCTGAACATTATGTGACATTATTCCATTCATTCTACGTATAGTATAAAAATTTTACATTTTCAAAATGAGTTTTCTTAGTTTTGATTGCCCCAAATTTGAAAAACTTGATATTGCTGAACAGAGAATGAAAATTCCTTCCAAACAAGGTACCACACGACTCCCTTCACATTTAAAATTGTTGAGGTGATGCACATAATTCAGAGGGGGTGCAAAAAAGGAAGTAATATTTTCATACTGTAAATTGACAATTGAAGTCGACCTGTTTCAGATTTTTTCAAACAAATACATAATAACGCTAAAAATGAATTTATTCCATACCTATGGACTGCATTGTATATGAGGACGATTCCGTTTCCATTATTGTCAGTAGAAAACATAATTTCTTCCGCAGATATAACGTAGGATATTCACCCAGTCCTGGTGAACATCGCTTTAGTCTGATGACATAATGCGGTTTATAAATCAAAAATGAATTTCAGACGGAATGTGGGAGCATTGGCCCAGGCAACCGCAAAGTGCGCACCAGTTCTCAATTCTTCCAGTCATAAATTCCGTACAGAATACGCTAGGCTTCATTAGAATTCTTATAGTTATTTGTACTGCAAAATTGTATGGAATATAATTTCGGATATAGTTATCAGTACCAAATGATATATGATGATAATATTCCTTTCATTATACATATTTAAATAAAAATAGTTTCAGTCATTGAGTCAGTGAAGATTATTTATGGGGGTTCTGGACTATCCAGGATGGAAACAGATTGAAACTCGAGAATATAAATGGTAACAATTAACCAGTTACAAACCTACACTCATGCCATGCCTTATCTGGGAAGTGACTGGAATGAAAGCATAGAAATGCTTGATGAATCACTTGGGACAGGGCCAAAATGCACCGACATCAAACGGAAATACTGGAACTGTTACTACTGAAAAATACAGAACTCGATTCAATATTCAAAAGTTACCACTTCTTAACTCACAAATCCCATAATATATTCATAGTTTCACAAACATTGTTTTTATAGATATGTGTGGTTCAATATTGTTCATTATGTTGAGTTTTATTATAATTCAATAGATTAAAATAGTTTGACTAGATATATTGCAGAAAAAGTATATAATTTTCTTGTTTCATTCATTATATCCACAAAATATTCATCACCGTATCCAACAGAAGCCATATTGAATCTTATGGAAAAGTAATCTGACAGTCTTACTTATTTTATTTCAATTGTCATCAGAATTTGGATTGACAATATCTCTGGATCCGTGAGTTTTGGGTATAGGGAAGGGAATTATAACTAGATTCATTTTAGAAAAGATTCGAAAAGTTATATTTACATTTTTATACTTTATTTGATTCGTGTTTCAGCGTATCGAATTGAATGGATGGCAAAATGGTGTCCATTTATTTTATTGAAGGAAAAATAGAGATGGAGACATGGATAGGTATCAGTTCTCATTATTGTCAGTTGGAAACATTGTCCTTATCTCGTAGAACATTTCTCCCAATCTCGGTGAATATCGCCTCAGTCTGGTGATCTCATGAAGAAAATAAATTTTAAACATTACCTGTACCATTTCGAAATGAGTACGCGGTGTCCTGGACAACCGCAAAGTTTGCTCCAGTTCTCAATTCTTCCAGTCATAAATTCCAAATATTCCGTTCATTAGGTTTTTGTAGGAAAATGTTCTGCAATATTCAAAATAAAATGTCCCCACATTCAGTAATATATAGGTTATATTTTGCATATACTAAGAAGAATATCTAGAGGTTTGAAAGATGAAAATTATTGAATTTTCTAGAATGTCGATTATTTTCTCTCACCAGTCACAAAACTTCACTGTTATCAATCATTATTCGAAAAAAACTTTTTAACAAAAAATTAAACCGACGAAAAAATCAACTGAAAAGCAAAAAATAAAATAAACCTTGTTAGTCTTAATGATAACTGAGCTCCTGAACTAATGTAAGTAACTGATTTTGAGTCGGCGCCAAACAAACAATTATCGAAGATCATTATCTATGAAAGAAGTCATCAAAACGCAGCCGTGCATCTCGCTCCCATCATTTTACGATTTACCTAATTCAATTGCTAGTTTGTTTGGCGCCGATTCAAAATCAGTTACCCACATTAGTTTAGGAGCTCAATTATCATTTAGACTAATAAGGTTCATTTTATTTTTTGCTTTTCAGTTGATTTTTTCGTCTGTTTAATTTTTTGTTAAAAAGTTTTTATTTTTTACTTTTCAGTTCCGTATTTTGTCGGTTTAATTTTTTGTTGAAGTTTTTATTTTTTCAATTTTTTGTGGCTAAAATCTACAAATTACTACCTTCTTGTTTTTTGATTACTTCCAAAATACTTACTTACCCACCTTACTTCAACTATTACCAGTTGAATAATATGATTATCTACTTTTACTATTCATTGTAATATAAATTATTTTTGTTGTTCTGGTTAGTTTATTTCATTACTTTGTATATCATTCCATCCTCTCATAAAATATACTGATTTTGACGGAACAAGAATAATGTCAGTAGCGATCTGTCATTGTCAACTACGTACGTGTGTGCCAATGTTCACTAGTGAAAAATCAATTATCCCCTATTTTTCCACCCGTAAGGGTGGCTAATTCCTTTCGAAATCCAAATATAAGGTATACCCTATCTATTAAAAAAAGAATCATCCAAATCGAAGAACCCAGTACAAAGTTATGCCTGATAGAATCGGTAAACGGACCAGAATTCAGAGGGTGAGTGATCAATATCCTTTATTTCGCTACCCATCTTTTAAATTCAAATGGGACCAAATTCGAAGTACACCCTATTCACTGAAAAAAGAATAATTGGAATCGGTCGCCTCAGTAAAAAGTTATGCGTGATCATACATAAATAAAAAAATATGATGGAAAAACATAAAATATACGGGTCGAATAGAAAACCTTCTCCTTTTCGGTTTTGTCGGTTAAAAATAGCAAAATTCAACGGTAGAAACGCTTGACGCAACTACGCACTTACATAAATTGAATCTTGGAGTGATGGTAAAATGTTATGGAACCGTGAAAAATTTCTTCTTTCAGAAACTCCATAACTCTTCATTTCACAAACTCCATAATATTTTATTTGATATTTTCACGATTATTAAAGTCAAATTAGTTGAACACAGTTCCTCCTATGAACATAAAACTAAAATCTAAGTTTCTTTTGTCATCTGCTTCAGTTATCAGTTAAAAATTTGATCGAAATATTCATTTTGTATAACATATTTCAATCATTTCCATTTCTCCACTCACCAAATCAAATTTGTTACTGGACTTGATATCTCATACGATTTTCTGAGTGTAATGTGTCGTTGAATATTCGAAAAATCTCTTATTTCAGAACGGAAGTATTTCCATTAGAAATAAACGTAGAAGTATTTGGGGAAAGTATATAATGAAAATTGAGATAGTGTTTGTTGTGTGTTGGTGTATTTCTTGTTGATGATCCGTTCGTACTTATTAGTGGAGTTTCATAGTAACTGAATCATGGAAAAATGGATGAATTCAACGATTATTGCTTTTCCATTTGGTGTTGAAATAATATCTCTCTTTTCAGTTGATATTTCCTCACGCACTCAGGTTATTTGATATCAGTTATAATTAATTTATCATAGTGAAAAATTAGGAAATTGTGGACAACGGCAGTTTCACTTGCGAAAAACATAATATCAATCGATCAATCAAGATATACTTCATTGTCAGAAAAAAAGTTCTCGTGGACAAAGCTAGTAACAATGAATACAAATAGTATAATAAAAATGTATAAATAAAAGTGTCTGTGAAAAAATTTAAAATATGTATACACGCACACAACACACACGAAAGTACACGATACAACTGTGAGACTATAAAATAAACCGAAGATTCTGTTGATAATGTTACATTGTGAATAATTAAAATATGATGAATTTGTAACAACACATACATATGGTTTTGTAGAGTATAAATAAAATAAGTAATATACAAATAAAATTAAAATAAATATAAAGTTGAGGTTAAGCATGTAAAATAAAATAAAATATATATAAGAGTTACGAGGATTGAAAAAAGTTATCTGATAACATGTAAAAAACACAATAGAAGAAGCTAGAATGTGGTGGTAAAGTAGGCATTGAGATCATAAAATGGCTGCTGTATTAATTTTATTTTAAGGTCTTTCTTGAAACGTCTGAAGAAAGTTATTTCAGTTACCACCTATCTGCTTTCGAAATTCACCTTCCCTAAGCCAAGGAATATATTTATTGGTCAAGAAATACAATATTTCTTTATGCTTAGGATTGAAGTTTTTGAACCCTCCGAAAATTCCCCTCATTCATAACAATATTTCTGGTTATCCGATCAATCTCTCAGGAGAATATTTCATGAACCATCATTCGAATACCTTGAATGTCCTTTCATGTCGATGAATTGAATTATTAACTCATATCTACAGGTGATCCTGATCATCTCTTCGTGAATTATTCCAGCCTATTTATTGAGCTACGCTCTGACCGTCACATATTCGGACTGGTATGCCACCAGCAAATGGCAATAAATAACAAGGAGTTGGCCATTTGGGACCATTTGAACAAATGTGTATTTGTGTTCAAATGTGCGTTTTGTAACGTAGGGACAGCAATGTTTGATGAATTGATGGCCTCATTAGTATGGTTGATTCCTGATAGAAATGGGTGTCATCTTTTCTCACAGCTGGAAACTCATCGTTGAGGGTTCATTTGAGGAAGTAGATATACGGCAGGCCACCCCGAGTTGTTTACGATACCTATTACTCTACGCGTGTTTGTGGTGTAGCAAATGGACACGCAAGAGTGACACGAGCATTTTGTTTTTACCCTCATTAGTTCTCAGGGAATATTTGAATACTTCACCTTTCGAAAGCGAATATGTTAGATGCTGAAATCAAAATAATTTTTCGTAATTCGGCTATATATATTCACGTTGAACACGATGTCTGACGATTCTGCTTGTTATATAAAAATTTCAACATATTTGTTGTCTCTGTAAATCACAGTTTCATCAAGAAGCTATCGTATTCATGGTTGGACTATTTTCGAAAAATTATTATAACCTCATTTATCTTCCACCCCAGAAACCCGCCAATGGTCCTGGAACATGATTATGAGACTTGAATCTTTACCTTATTAGTCTTTCCATACCATATGGCTAATGGATAGTTAACCTATTATAATTGGAATTATTTATAATTGGAGCGATTTTTTCCATGATTCTTATGCCTGTGCGGAGTGTGAGGCGGTGTAAAGGGTGTAAAATCATTATAAATTCTCCATTATGTTTTCACCTGCAAAAAACGAATGCCAAAAAGCTGTGAAATAGTCCTACTCCTGAAGTCTTTCTCTCCCAGCAACGCCCAATTCATTATCAATCAACCAAAGAAAATATTGAAAAGGGAAACATTCTCAATTAAAAATTGTGTTTCTCTATTCTTCCCGTCTTCCTGATGATCGTGGAAGTGTAACATAGATTTTCGTCGAAAAAAATGGATTGAAGACCTAGTGAATGCGATGCCTCTGTTGACTCATTGTTACAAATGATTTCTGGTGAGTACTCTCTTTTGGAAAATATTCTTCTTTGCCTCATTCAGCTATACAGTGCTTCTCAAAAGTCCCCTTCCCCCCCCTCTTATTTTTGGAACGATTATACACAAACAAGTGAAATTTGGAAACTGAATATTAAAGGTTGTAAACTTCCCTACTAGTAATGATAGATGACGAAATCGTCAAAGATGACGTCACAAGGTCATTGTGACCAATGATTTTAAATGGAACCCTACGGCAAGCGACACCTCTTTTAAAAGGTATCGAAAAAACCCATTCAATGATACTAATTTTGTTTGTGTTTATGGCAGTTTTGAAATTTAAATCCATTCAGTATGATATCAATTACAGATTTGAGAATCAGTATCTACTCAAGAAAATTGCGCAAAGTGACCTCCATTTACTTCCTGACAGTGAAATATCCTATTTTTGAACTCTTCTCGTACTTTTGCAAATGTGTCTGCGGAAACAGCCTCACATTCTGCAACAATACGTTATTTTAAAACGTCAATATTGTCAGGTTCAGTGGCGTGAACCTCCGATTCAAGGTACCCTCCACAGAAAAAAAACCAAAGGTGTGAGGTCCGGTGATCGAGCTGGCCATTCCGTGGAACCTCGTCGTCCAATCCATCTACCACGATACTCCTCATCCAAATACCGTCTTACTGCATCGTAATAGTGTGGAGGAGCACCATCCTGTTGGAATGTTATTTCCAAATTGCCGAATTCATGTGGATTATCTTCCAAAATTTCAAGGATTAACGGTTTTATTGCGTTTTGCAACAGCTCCAGATAAACCTCACCAATTGAATTAGTATTTAAAAAAATAGGCCCATCGATGTGGTTTCCCAGGATACCTGCCCAAACATTCACCTTCTGGGGCAATTGGATATGTGTTTCACGAAACAGGTGAAGATTTGCGTCACTTCAATACCTCACATTCTGTGTATTTACATTTCGATTTGGATATAAATTACTTTCGTCACCAAAAGAAATTTTTTTGACATAGTCTGGCTGTTGGTTAATTTCAGTGTCCATGTTTTCACAAAATTCTAGTCTTTGGTCGGGGTCGTCGTCTGAGAGTTGATGAACCATTTTTAGTTTGTATGGATGAAATTTGTTTATTTTCAACACCCTGTGTACTGTACTTCGACTGACTTCACAGGTAGATGCAACGTGAGTTGTTGAAGAAGTAGGATTAACTATTACTTCTGCCAGTATATCAATTTTTTTCTCATCAGAAATTTGTGGTCTTCCAGATCGTTTCGCATCATTGATACTACCCGTTGTTTCAAACTCACGAAGAAGCTCCCTAAAATAAGTCCTCGAAACAGGGCGATCGGAAAACCTCTCATTAAAAATGCGTTCTGCTATTTGAATATTTCGTCCAGTTTCACCAAGAATTAGGATCGCTGCTACTTTATCACCTAAAGCACGCACCATTTCGCTTCTTGAAGCACTTAAACGTTCGGCCCACAACAGTTTAACAAATTATTAAAATGTACAAAAAGATTTCGTCATCTATCATCACTAGTAGGGAAGTTCACAACCTTTAATATTCAGTTTCCAAATTTCACTTGTTTATGTTTAATCGTTCCAAAAATAAGAGGGGGGAAAGGACTTTTGAGAAGCACTGTATGGGTTCTTAATTAAGACTGAAATGGAAAATGAATGAATATCTGAATTAAAATGCAACTTTTTATTTTCTCATTGTTTTTTGAGTTGGGGGTCAATGTCCAGCGTGGCTTTGACCCGGGAAGTAGTTGTTTTCTGTTAGACATTCACAGAAAATAACTTCAATTTCATCGTGGATTCTTCGATTCACAGAAACATCCTCCTATTCAATTTTCAATTGAGAATGTTTCCGTTTTCAACATGAATACCCCCCAAGAGGTTATCTTGAACGATGGAAGATAGTGACTAAAGTTTATCTTTCAGTCGCAGAAGATTCCACATCTGATTTTATGAAAATCCTGCTCATATTTTCAAACAAACCAAAGAAAATATATTTTAATAAAAAAAAAAATTTGGTTTTTGTTGTGAATCAACTCAAGCAACCGACTTCATGAAAATTACATTACAGATCGACCGGAAATCCACCCATAAAACTTTCTCAATCATGAAACGCAGAAACTATCGTAGACATTTTCATAATTTGATAGCTTTTAGTTCCATCACAGAACGGAAATTCGGAGATTGCAAAAGGGGGAATATTGGTGCTCTCCTAAGAACATAAAACATTTCAATAATATGATGGAAACTTTTAGAAACTATAGAGACAAGGGTCAGTCGCTCAGTGTTAATAATGTTTGTCAATGCCCAAAGTGTACTTTCGGGTCGTATAAGTTTTTCAAAACTTCTGAGGGTTGGCCTAATCGAGAAAGAACTTTCAGTCGATGGAACAATGAATGGACAGATATTGGAGAAAGCATTTTCTGCAAATATTGCCAAGAGTGCCTATAATAAAAATTGATTTCAGTGACATTTCATTTCTAAGATTCGCTCATATTCAGCCATTGCTCGATGCTCTGAGAATGACAAATGATCTCATTCATGAAGGATCCGAGTATTCTTAAGAACAACTAATGAATGTTTCCCCAAGGATGTGTATTTTTCTAGACAATACAAAAAATTAGTGTCATCTGACGAATCCTAAAGAATTAGTGGTCAACTCCCACTGAGCAGATCTGTTGACGATATGTTGAATAATCATAGCGATTTTCCAAAGGAGGATTGAATCTACAGTATCGGAAAGTATTTATCTTGGGTATGGTGGGTTCATGAGAGCGTAAAGAATAGCTTGCTATATGTTGAGAGAGCATTATAATTTCTCGTCGACTCGCTCGAGGAAGGGATATCGACGTCACGACACAGAGATAGGAGAGTCAGGGCGGTCAGCTCAGGACGCCAGTATCATACTAGCAGCAGTCGGGAGAATGTGTGCGCTGCAATGAAGAAGAATTGTTGACGATAATTTCACATCATATAATTTGAACAAATTAAACTGAATCATTGATTCAATTTAATCTGTCGGACGACAGGTAGATCAAAATATCTTTTTTGGTGCCGTGGTGGCCGCGAAAACAAAAGAAAATTCTTGAACATTAACAAGAGCAAACGATATTTCTGTAAGACAATAAAAACAAAAAACTTATTTCTATCAGGAAAACAATTATTTCTTGAATGGAGAGAAAAAAAAATATTCACAAGAAAAGACAAACCAAATTAAATATTTTGGGTACGGATTTATTTTATTGAATGTTCGAATGAACCACCATTTTGGGCCAAATAATAGCCGAATCTATTGTACAATTCTGTTCTGGTAGCCGCAAGGGTAACTGGTGTTACCTGAGCACACAACTCAATAATTTTTGCCCTCAGTTTATCTGAATTGGTGGCACGTTTGAACTCCTGCCACTAAACCTCCGATTTGAGCATGCCCCAGAAATAAAAATCGAGAGGTGCTACATCTGGTGATCGAGGTGGCCAGTTGATTGTACCTCGCGTACAACTAAACCGATCGGGAAATAATTGATTCAAAAATGTAACCACCGTGCCTGCATTGTGGGCAGCACAACCATCTTGTTGAAACCATACGACGTCAAAGTAAATCGGAAGAGCGCGAACTGCAGGAATAATTTGATTTTGCAAAAGTTGCAAATATTTTGCTGCATTTAAATTCCCTTCAATGAAAAATGGGCCTATGACGTGATCGCCTGAAAGTCCCGTCCACACATTTAATTTGCTTTGGTACTGTGTCCTCACAGCAATACTCAAATGTTTATTTTTACTACGGATGGGTTGTATTTTCGATGAATTGAGAAGGACGATTCATCGGTAGATAACACCTTTTTTAGAAAGTCATCATTCACACGGAATGCCCTATTGCATTTTTCGACCATTGTTTCACAAAACTCCATACGTCTGAAATGGTCTCTAGGCAAAAGTTCTTGTGTGGTCTCGACTTTGAAACAATGATTACCGTTTCTCTTCAAAATATTCCTTACAGTTCTTTCATTCAAATTCACTTCGTCGGCGATCTGTCTACTCGAACAACATTTTTTGCAATGTGCTGCCACACACCAAAAATTCTGAAATTTATTGATAATTAAAAGGACAGTCGCTTCCGTAGGTACAGGTCTATCTGCAAAGGCCACTATGAATAAATTTCTAGTATCTTGTACAGAATTACCCACAGAGTACCACTTAACGATCTGTACTTTCTCTGCGGTTGTGTTAATAGGCGGCATGTTTCAAAAGGTAATAATTGTCACGGTCTTTTGTTTTCGCAACCACGGCTCGGCAAGAATGAGTCGAGTCGCTGTGCGCTGTGTCGCATTGCCACGTGGTCAGTTAATGCGTCGGGTGGGGTAACAGGAGGTTTATGAGGTATTATCATATCATTGCGTTCCTTGTTGCTCGTGTAGATTTCTGTCTATACCCCAGATGAATTGTTTCCGATACTGTATAGTGCTAACTGAAAATATAGGTGATAGCGGAGATATATGACGCCTTCCGCTCTATAATCAATAGTTCAATTATCGATGGAAAATATTTTGATAAGTACTTTTCGGATTCGGATCGGAATCATGGCATTGTTACTCGAATCTGACTGCAGAGTTAATTTTGGAATTATGTTTCTTCCACAAGAAGGTCAACAATAATATTTGTCAATGGGCATGAATATCGCATCCCAAATATATGATCAAAGACATTCTGATGAAAATAATAAAATAACTAATAAAGAACCTTTTTGAAGACAAGTTGTATTTAAGCTGTGCACTGAAACGTATAAAATAATGTTAAGTCATCACTGACAATGATTTAACCATTCTTTGTTGAATTATTTGGTTTCGAAAACTTGTCACGCGAATTGTAATGAAATTAATAATTCGACAAGTTGTTACTTACCAACCAATCACTGCTCAATCAAATTAATTGGTACCTACTTTCGCGCGACAAGCTTTTCGGAACCAATAATTCAACAAAAAATTATTTGAATCATTGTCAGCGATAACTTCTATATTTTATACGTTTTAGTACACGGCTTGAATGAGAGCTTGTCTTTAAAAAGGTTTTTGATTAGTTTTTTTTCTTGCTTTTTAGTAAGTTCGCCTCAATCTGTTCATTTCTAATAGAGCATCGCTATCACAAGGTCTCTTCCCTGTGAGTTTTGAGCTGAAAGAAATCATGATCTCCGAACCCAAAACCTCCCACACACCAATTTTGAATAGAATCTTACCATAATCACAAAACTCCGCCATCCTGAAGTCGCCATCTTGAATTCATAGATTTTGACAAAAAATTATAATTACTGAACCTGAAAACCCCCACATACCAATTTTGAATGAAATATGACCATAATCAGAAAACTCGTCCTCCATATTGGGGCAACCATCTTGAATTATAAATTTTGACAAAAAATTAAAAATCTCCGACCGTGAAAACCGCCGCATACCAATTTTGAATCGAATCGGACCATATTCACAAAATTCGTTCGCCATCTTGGAGCCGACGTCTTGAATTTATGAATGGTGGCAAAAAAATTCATAATCTCCTACCCCAAAAGCCCTAATTAACTAGCGAACTAACAAGTCGAACTAAATATAAAAAAATAACTGATGTAAAACCTTTTTGAAGACGAGCTTTTATTCAAGCCATCTACTGAAACGTATAAAATGAGTTTAAGTCATCGCTGACAATGATTCAATAATTTGTTGTTGAATTATTTGGTTTCAAAAACCTATTCGCGCGATTTGTTCATAAAAGTAGGTACCTATTAATTTCAGTGGACAATGATTGGTTGGTGAGTAACAACTTGTTGAAGTATGAATTTTATTACAATACGCGCTACAAGCTTTGTAAAACCAAATAATTCAACAAAAAATAATTAAATCATTGTCAGCGATGACTTGAACTCATTTTATACGTTTTAGTACATGGCTTGAATAAATGCTTGTCTTTAAAAAGGTTTTTCATTAGTTATTTTATTTTTGGCTTTTTATTTAGTTCGCCTCAATTTGTTTATATCTAATAGAGCATTGTTATTGATTACAAGATCTTTTCTGTAAATTTTGCGCTGGAGGAAATCATGATCTCCGACCCCAAAAACTCCCACACACCAATTTTGAATAGAATCTGACCATAATCACAAAACTTGTCGACCATCCTGAAGTCACCATCTTAAATTTATAAATTTTGACAAAACATTCAAAATCTCCGACTGCGAAAACGGATGGACGGACGGACGGACGGACGGACGGACGGACGGACGGACGGAGGACGGACGGACGACAGACACGGACGGACGGACGGACGGACACGAACTAACGAACTAACGAACTAACGAACGAACGAACTAACGAACTAACGAACTAACGAACTAACGAACTAACGAACTAACGACAACGAACTAACGAACGAACGAACAACGAACTAACGAACGAACGAACTAACGAACTAACGAACTAACGAACTAACGAACTAACGAACTAACGAACTAACGAACTAACGAACTAACGAACTAACGAACTAACAAGGGAAACTAAATAAAAGCTTGTAAAAAAAATTGATTTTGTAATAATAATAAAAAAAAACGACCATTCCGTCTCAGACCAAGGAAGGGGTTTTGTGACAAACTAAATATGTTAACACTGAAAACTAATCGACCGATGAATATGGATGACGCTGCAATGATTCATGTTGAATTTTTTCATGAAGAATGTCATAATCAATGGAAGAACTTCAGAAAATCTATGGAAAGTTATGATTTAATATTCCTACAGTATTGCGCAGCATATTTTATACATTTTCACAGAAGTCCATCAAAACTGTTTTCAGTTTGAATACCAACTGGAAACAGTTTTGATGGACTTTTTGTTAACCTGACGAGTAAGTTACCTCAAAATCTTTATCATTCTAAATGTCAAAATATTTCATACCAAATTCATCTAGGTATTACGTACTTGCAGGTAGGCACTGAAAATGACTAGTATATAGTCAAAAACGCTCTGCTACGATTTCAAAAATAAAAATAATTTTGCACGAAATACAAAATTATTTCACTCCTGCTATGTGATTTTGTATTTATTAGGCAAAACAATGATTGGACTCAGAAAAAAAAGACAACAATCATTACGGACTATGATACACCGTTCTTTTTTCATAAGTTTGAAACATATGCAATTATAATCCTAACAAAATCCTGTTAGCATTTGTGATTCTCATAGTACATTTTGGAAAGCTCAACTCGATGCAATTATAGAAATCTGCCGAATGAAAGTTTCTGATGCTTTAATGAAATTGAAAAAAAAAAGACAATGGGGTAGTGAACACGTCTACTTTCTACATTCTCATGTATTATACTAGATTTACTGAACAAGTTCAATGAATACATTGGCTACCACACAAATGAGTAATTTTCAATGCCATGCCTTTTTTTTTTTTTGGTAACAATATGTTTTCAATTCCCCCGATTAGGTTTAAATCTAGAGGATTTTTTTTCCAGATCCTGAAAAACTTGAGAACGAATTCAACCAGAGTTGAGGACGTCGCAGTCCAAACTATTGAGTGAGTATCATTGAAGATTTTTTTCTGTATTTTGAATCATCATTATTTGATTATGAATAATAAGCATTTTTGTATTGGGCGTGTTCTGGAAATCTTGTCCACTTCCCTCAAAACATTGTTTAGTTTACAGAAAAGTATTATATTTCGGGTTTGTTTGTAACTGAATTATTGGTCAGAAAAATAATCAAACTGGATGAAAATCTATTAAAAAAATACGAGTGTAATAGGAATGAAGAGAAATTTGTTCATTCGATTAATGACATATTAACGTCCATACGAAAATCTGAATCAGTTTCACAATGAAATGAAAAAACTAGATGAACTTTGCAACAACAAAGACGAATTTCTGGAGGTGCATTTATTTTTTTTTCTGGTAACAGGCCAATGTGAGTATTTTCTGGGCAAGATATGATATTGAAGTCTCGTATTCATCAAAATTATGAAATTTGAATCATGTTTCGTTCGAATCGGTAGAGCGAAGGATTCGAACAATAAAAAAAATTGGAAAAAAATCGAAGTGACAGTAGAGAGTTCAAATTTGGAGGAAATGTATAAAATTGGAAACTGACCAACTTTTTTTTGGCATTTTTCGAAATTTCCGAAAAAAACTGATATTTTGAGGATGTTCGAAAAAAATGTTAAATTTGACAGGTTTAGAGTAGCACATGACAAAAGGAAACAGGCTGTTTTTTCCTCATTTTTCAAGCACAAACTAACTGCGAAGTCAAATTTTCATTATATCTAACTTTTTTTTATTTTTGTATATATATATATATATATATATATATATATATATATATATATATATTATATATATATATATATATATATATATATATATATATATATATATATATATATTACATATAAATATATATTTCCCGAATCCAATAACTTTTCTATAAACCTTTCTTTTCCTAAAAACCTAATATTCGGACTATTACAAACAACAAAAAATATTGTGTTTGATTATATATTCTTGAAAACTTGTCCACAATAAATAGATTTCCAATAAATTTTCTAAAAATTCTTTCTTGCCCCAAAAACCGTATTCGGAGTAATACGAACATTCAAAAAAGCAATAAGCCCAGTTGTTTTTATAAAATAAAGAAATGTTGCCCTGACCGAGATTTGTTCCTGTGACCTTCGAATCGAACCAAGAATTCCATGAGCCGCCATTTCAAATTCATAACCTCCGACTCCGAAAACCCGCACATCCAAATTTTGAATAGAATCGGACCATAATCACGAAACCATCCCATTCCATCCCCATTTTGGAGCCGACATTCCAAATTTATAAATTTTGACAAAAAATTCAAAATCTACGACCCCAAAAACCCCCACATTCCAATTTTGAATCGAATTGGACAAAACTTTTCTGCCATCTTGAAGCCGTAATCTTGAATTTTGACGAGACATTCACAATTTACGTCCCCGAATACCCTCACAAACAAATTTTGAATAGAATCGGACATTAATCACAAAACTTTCGGGCCATTTTGGAGCCGCATCTTGAATTATAAATTTTGGCAAAAAAATCATAATCTCCGACCTAAAAAACCCCCACATACCAATTTTGAATCGAATCGTACCATAATTACAAAACTCGTCCGTCATCTTGAAACCGCCATTTTGTTTTTTTTTCTCTAACAAAAATTGTCATCGGAGTTATAAACACCTGCTAAATTTCAGCTCAATCGGATGTCGGCAAGGGTTAAAAAATGGATTACAAATTTTGAACCGGAAAGAACATAGACAAATTAAAAATAAAGAGACTGTTTGAAACATTGGCGATCTTGACCACCAAGTTTTTGGTACGGCCAGTCGCGCATGGAGGCGCTGCCCGCAATCAACAGACGACTGACATGATAATTTTCCAATTTTGACATTTGTCAGAAAATGACAAACCACGTAATAATTTCAGAATAATTCTAATGTTAATTGTCATCGAAAAATTAATTATAGAAATTATACTATGTACTTGAATTATGAACCCAACGTCGAAAATGGAATGTTTTGTTATTCGAGTTGACGCTGAAATTCCTCGAAATATTCTTTCACAAGGTAAAATATAAGCTGCTTTTCACAAACTGATACTTATTTCCATCCATCAGTCGCAGAAATTTTTGCACAAACTGATACTTATTTCCGTCCATCAGTTTCCATTTCCTATCACCATTTGAGGAAATACGAAGATTATCATCAAACTGGAGTATTTGTTAAGTATACCTACTTGTTCTCCTTTGTGCTAATAAATGAACAAAATTATTGAAGGTTTGTTGTAAATGTAATTTGTTTTTATTTTGGTTGATTTGATGATGAGACTGAAGAATATTTTTAATTTTGTTGTTTTTCGGAGTTTTATTATTGTTTTGTCTGTAGTTGTACCTTGTCCTAGATACAATAAAATGTGTTTCTATAGTGTTCAATTTATTATTCTTGTTTTATAAGATCTTTAATTTTGTTCTTGATATTATGAAATAGAGATTTAATTTGAAACTTTATTTTAACCATGAACGAACTAACAGATTCTACGAATCGATTACTGTGTATATTTCATTAGTGATCGGTTTGCCATTCCTGTATTTCATATGATACAACCATTCATATGGAATACAAGAATGGAAAATCGATCACTCATAAATTATATACCATATCAATCATATAAAAGTAACACATTTGAAAAACCCGCCTTATCTCAATCAGTTTTACCAACTGTATTTAGTTCGGCCAGTTGCGAGATATGTCCCCACTGTCTAAACGTGGTGCCAACTTTTACTACAGGTTTGACCACTCTCTTTATTTTTAGTTTCTCTATGGGAAAGAATGACAACGAATGACAGAATGACATACAAACGGGGCAAGTTAAATAAAAGCTTGTGAAAAAATACCATTCGAGTGTACTTACCATTTCAATATGTTAGATTTGCGTCGTGAATCATTCTGAATTTATATAAGTGGATGATGAACTCAATTTTTTTTCGTGAATCGAGATATTTTTGTTGTTCCAACTGAATCCATCGCACCATTAGCTGCTGATTCTTCCATTCATGCATATCAAAACGGATAAGTAAAGACACATTCATAATGAATTTAGCAGCTGTTACTCATCGTAAAAAGTGTAGTTCTTCAATCCAAGCCAATGGTCCTGCTCAATTATTCATGATTTTCAATTTAATACCACAAGAGAGTGGGCATAAGTGAAAACATATTTCCTCGCGAACTGATTCAAGTACTAAATTTTGAATTTGTCCCACTTTACAAGCGAGTTGATGACAGATGTCAAATTCAAAATTAAGGTTGTCAGGCAAAAACAAAATACCTCAAATTATTCCCACGGCAATTTTCAAGTTAGAATATTCCCAAAGAGAATAAACATAATCTGAATAGGAGGTACTAATAAGCTCTAGCCAATCAGCATCTTGTAGCATTAACCCGTCATAGTGACGTACATGGATATGAGTACAGGATGCCCACGTAACATACAGAGTGGTCCAATATACATTCAAGAGCCTGTAACTCTCAGATACCAGAGTGCGGAGTGCGCTAGTCCGCCACTGTCCAGAGAGAATGGTAGCCATGACATGACCATATACGTCACTATGACTCACAAATTATCTTTAATCCCTTTCTATTAGTGTCACCATTGTCTTATGGGGAATAGACTCTCCTATTCAGATAACGTTTACTCTCTTTGGAATATTCCCACTATAATAATGTTTTGATTGGCCCAAACGTAGGTACATGAATGATTCTAATTGAAAGTTTCCATTGGTTTCTAGAAATGTCAAAAAATAATCTGTAGTATTGCTCGAATAAATATCACATTTATTCACTTTCCATTCATGGATTCCAAAGACATCATCGCTCACTCGTTGACTAGTTGTTATCTCACAACTAACGTTTTTCTTGTAATTCCAGGCACTATCAGTCCAAAGCTGATGTGACATTTCACGTCAACAGCTCAAAGAAAGATGAAAAGAGGCTGAGGTCCATCATAAATAAATGGGTAGACAGAGGATATGTCGGCAATTTATCGATATCTGGAAGAGATGCCTTTATCAATTCCCAACTTTCAATTGAGGTGAGTGATATATATCTATGGACTGGTTTGAGAATTGATAGCATCAGATAGCTCTCACTGAAAATATGATTGCAATGATCTCTGTTGTAATTTAAAAATATATAAGTGGTATATGATTTTTTTGAACTGTTAACCATCCCGACGTTGTTAACGATCCCGATCATGTCGTAATGATAAAAAAGAGTCGGGAAAATAAAAATAAGTATGTTTTGAAATGAAAATGAATGTCCAAGGTAGAAATGGATAGTTTATGCATAGTCTATAGATTATACTGATATCATTTGGCATAGGTGTTCACATTGGGTGGGTAAATGGAAAAGCAGTCACTATTATCTCAGGATAGTGGCGACTGACTTCCGCCCTTAGATATTGTTATCCTAATCATCAATTCACTCAACATGATATTTATTTGTTCTGGCAATACGAATAAATACATATTATTATATGAGCTTTTCAAAATAACATTGATCACTATTTGGATCATTTGGCGTCTTCCTCATTGCACTCTTTCTTTCTACTTTGTACTAAAGGTATTCTTCAGGTGAATAAACGTCATCAATATTTGAGATTTTATTTGAGAGTGTTGATAGTCTTGTGATCTCCGTTGATGACATCAAAATAATTTCCCATGATTGCACAAAAAATAATATGAAATGGCCAATATCTATCAATAACAAATTTATTTGCAGGCTTTCAATCTTTTTTTTTGTTGAACGGATTAATTTTTTTGAGCGATTGGTTGACTTGCAGTTTCATTGGATGACTCATCTATTGACTATTATTTGCATCCTTCCATACAATCAAGGGTCTCTTCTGTGGTGTTGTGTGCCTCGCATAACCTTCGAACTCGATATGTTTTAGGCAGAATACCCACATCAAATATGATATATAAGATACAATGAATTGACAACATGATGAAACTATCAGTGATGCTGAAATCCGAAATTTTATCAGAATGAAGTATTCTTCTTGATAAATGACCACAAAACATTGGAGGAATATATATTTTCTCATATTGAATATGTGTCTGTTTACGTTCTAAGAAAAAAAATCTGCACGCAAATTTCAACTAATGAAATCATGAAAATATAATAATTTCAATAAGATTCAAATTTTTAACTGTTCATCGAGAAAAGATTTGAGTAATTTCACTACTTGCCGTTCTATTGATATTATTCTATCATATATTTTGTTAGGAAACAAAAATAAAAAAGTGATGATGCCCTGCATCTTCAAACCACAAATACAAACGTAGTATCAGTGGTAGTTTCCAATAAGAATTGAATATCCAGATATTGGGTCATTATGAGAAAAGAAAATAACCATCTATGATTTTCAGAGTCTGGCGATTAATCAAGAAGGCCTCATAAGAGAAAATGATGAGTTCATCCTGAGTTGCGTAGCAAGAGGATCTCCTACAATGACATTCCGTTGGTTCAAAGACGGAATTCCCATCAACGTTACTTCAACAAGGTAATTATGTTGATACGACTCATCATTTCGGAGTTATTTCACGGTTTTGAATACAGTGGGTAATATTACCTACATAAACGGAGTTGTTCACATATATGAGAATTCCCATAATGAAATAAAAAGTAAAATAAAGTGGTTTTTAAAATCTACTTTGGTTCTAGAACGGCAACAATATACCATTCCGGTTGATGCATTTTTCCTTCTCTCCGATGCGAGTGATTATCAAATTCCAATTGAATTCCCGTCATGATCATGAATATTGCAAGTTATCATTTCAAATCCCTACACTTCAAAATCTGTCAAAAAGCTGTAATATGACCGTGTAACAATCTAATATAGTGCTGTCCATTCAAGAAAATTAATTGAATGATCAAACGAAAGTCAGAAGATATAAATCCAATAACCAGGTAGTACGCCACTGTGCGGATCACTATGTATGCCTAGAAAAAACAACTTTTCTCCATAAATCCAACCGTATCACGTTTAGGCTGATCAACAAGTTAAAAAACGGGTTAATTATTGTTCCCCGTTCCTACAAATATGTATATTAGCTCATTCGATTCAGAATGACGTTTAGAAAAATGTATCTTGAGCATTTATTAGCACATAAAAAATTGCAATTGTTATTAACAAAATAGATGAAAAACAAAGATATTCAGTTTTTCGTTAATAACTCAAAAACTATCAATATTTGAAAAAATATCCCTAGTATTAAATATAAATTTGGAAATTTGAAAAAATTATGGTGTTATCAGAACAGTTAAAAGAATAAAGCTCCGTTAAAAAAAAATATGTCGATTTATCAAAAAGTTATACGATTGTTAATTTTAAAATAAAATTTAAATATTGATATAATTTTTGCTCCTTGGAGCCCTTTTATATATATATATATATATATACTGATAAAAGTTTATTGGAAATTTATATTTTATAGTTATAATTTTTTTGAATGAACCAAAAATGAAATATTCAAAAAATTTTGATAATTTTTTTTTACTTACACCTGTTTTTGCATCTAATAATGGCATTAATTAACATAGGAGAAACATTTTTCACATCTTTTTTAAGAAATTGTTTATAAACAAATAGACAAGTATAATATAAAAAAAAATTTCTTACCATTTTATTGGCAAGACAAAATGATGATTTGAAAAAACCTTATATATTTTTTTTTATTGTTTATATATTTTTTTAATATTTTGTTTTTTAAATAATTAATTCAGAAATTGTTTCCTCTTTAAAAATAATAATTAATATTTCTCCATCGGTTGACAAAAACATTTTTTATCAATAATTCAATTGTTTATTAAGTAAACAATTTGTATCTCGGTTAATTTTTTTCTGAAAGTGAAAAAAAAAAAAAAAAAAAAAAATTGTCTTTAATTTTTATAACATTTTTAAATATAACAATTTTTTCAGCACTTTGTTATATATATGTTTTTGTAATTTTTTGTAAAAATAAACCGAGGGTCACAAATTGTTAACTTAATAAACGATGAAATTATTGATAATTTTTTTTTATTTGTTAACCTATAGAAAAATGACAATTATGATTTGTAGAAAGAAAAAAAATTCTTAATTAATTATTTAACAAACGAAATATAAAAAAAACATTATAACAAATAAAAAAATTATTTCAGTTTTTTTTTAATCATATTTTTCTTAACAATAAAATGATTTTTTTTTTTAATATTATGGTTGTCTACAATTTTTTAACAAATGACGTGAATTTTTTTCCTACGTTAATTAATGCCATTGTTAGATGCGAAAACAGCTGTATGACAAAATTTGTCAACAACATTTTTTTTAACAAGATATTTCTTTAATATTTCATTTTTGGTTCATTTAAAAAAATTATAACAAACAAAATATAAAACTTTAATGAACTTTCATCAAGTGATCCTGTTGAGAATGTATATAAGAAGGGCTCCAAGAAACAAAAAATGTATAGGTCAATTCTTTAAACTTTTATGTCGACTTAGGTTAAAACAGAGATTGGATAAAAATTAGTTGACTAACAATCGTATAACTTTTTAAAAAATCTAACGGCTTCATTTTTTCAAGTGTTCTCATGACACCATCACTTTTTCAAATTTTTAAATTGAAATTTAATACTATTAAAAAATTATTTTGTGAGATATACTTTCTCCAGCGGTGTTGCGCTCATGCCCTAACGGCCGCGCGGAGACCTATTTTTGGCGTTGATTAAAAATTATGAATAATGGAGATAGAATTTCGGGAGTCAGAACTTCTTCATTGGAAATTTCCCTTTTTTTAAGGATCTTTTTTCAAAAAGTTCTTTAATATGAATAGTTTTAGAGTTATTAACGAAAAATTAAAAAAAAATTTTTTCATCTTATTTTGTTAATAACAATTGCAATTCATGTGTTAATAAATGCTCGAGATATATTTTTGTAGACGTCATTCCGAATCGAATGAGCTATCGCACATATTTTTAGGACCGGGAACAAGAATTAACGCGTTTTTTAACTTGTTAATCAGACTAGTTGTACCATTTGGTTCAACGATGTTAAACCATTTACAATGATGTGTTATTCATGAAGAAGAGGAGGTACAACGGAGATGGGATGTGAGACGATATATCTTCGGACTTAGTGCTTCATATAATTACGATCGTTTGATCGTTTTATTGTATTTAGCATAGAGTTCTAGATATACTCTTTAACCAGAAATAATATAGTGTTACAGTTCTAGTATATGGGCTGATGCATGTCTGATTTGAAGAACTATTTATTCCCGCCTGTAAGATGTTGCATAACATGATATTTTGTAAACTATGCACAATATTTTTTGCCACATATTCTCCGGTCGCCTTCAGAATATTTCAAAACTTTTTTTCATAAAGGAAAATTCTACAAAAAGAGTGATTTCGCTACATGGAATCCATTATAGAGGAACAACTGTTTTTGATAAGGATCTAGAATACCAATAGCGATTTCTAAATATTCGAAATGTTAATCAAAGCCTAGATTTGAATTATTTCCTCGTGATTGGACCCATAAAATATAGTCGCATCGGATGATTAACTTAAAATGTTTATTGGCATATCTCTGTAAACCATTCAGTTCTGAAGGATCAGAAAATTCATCGCGTTTCTGGGATGATTTCTCCTGACCTCTTCGGTATTATAATTTTGGACACTTGGCATCATTTTTCTTCGCAATATTTTGCAGGCAACCTGACTGTTCTCTGCTATAGATCATTAACATGATCAGCCAATAATTGTATTCTTTATCAGCCATCAGTTTATCATCAGTTTCCATCGGAACTTCCAATATCATTCGATAACAAATATATTCTGAAATATTTGGCGATATCAGAAAATGTATAACGTTGTATTAATTCACTTTGTTCTATCGTGAGTTTGTTGGAGCGCATTAGAATGTCCTGGGTTTGTCGATAGACAAATCTCATAAGCAGTTTCGTCTTTCGAAAATATTATTACATTGTCAGTCCATCAACATGTGCTGAAGGATCATTGGAAATATCGAACCACGATCTGAATCAGCAATTACTACCAGCCAATTTTTGCATAGTGAATTACACTGTGATAGCCCAAAATTTTTTTTTCATATTTTTATATGCTATACAAACCGTTTCTCCACTTCTCTCTCAATTTTTTTGAATATTTTGAATAAACTTTTGATATGCTCATTAAGATGATGTACGGAATATGGTCTGAGAGCAGGAAAAGTGAATTCGAATAGTTGGCCATCAATTAGAAAGTTTCCGAAAATAGATAAAACATGAGCATCAATCGTACATATTTCCCATTGTTTGAATGTTTTCAAAGATAACTCATCTGCTCCTTGGAAACATTCATTGACAAAACCTGTTTTTCACCGGGTCCATATCTCCTATGAATATGTTGGATAGAAGTCAGCAACTGCGATTTCAAGAGTGTCATTTCCAAAATGGAAAAGCTTGAAGGATTTGGAGCAATTATTCCATTAGAATACAATTCAATGGTGTTTCACAAACCCTGAATTATCAGTGGAAACGAGTACAAGATAAGGTTTGTTTAAACTGCAAATATATATTCTTTCTGCTTTCTCTTATAAATTTTGTTGCTAGCTTTGTTGTTTTTGACAAATCTTATTCTTAGTACGCTTCCCGTAATATATTGTCCTTATTCGACAGTTGGAGCGTAGCCGGATTGAAAAAATTGAGTATTCAACGTATGAAATTTTCACTGAGAGCTAACCCAAACTATAGGCTAGTAGGGAAAGGTTGAATATCTATCAGCAAGTAACTTCTTTTCTGACTGACGTCCTGGTGAACATTGGATTTCGACTGCTGAATAATCGTACAAATAGGTTATTTCGCAAATGCTTGTAGAGCAAAAATTCAAGACAAATTCTATTCGAGGTGACCAACTGTATATCATTTTTGGTGTTATACTGAACCTAAATAAATTATAGAGGAGATTGGCGAAGATGCGTCCTGCATCATTCAGATGCAAAGCTGCTTTTACTTCTCATATAAAATCAATATTTTATTCAACGCTTTTCCCGAAAACAAGGAAGCCACTGCTCTAACAATATCGTTTGATCAGTATCTTCCGTATGACACAGAAAAAATGCAACGAACCAAACTTCCAATGAAGTGAATGATTCGATGAGTATTCGAGCTCCATGGAAATGAATAAAGGTCATTTGTTTTCTTATCTCCGAATCGGTTGCCAATAAATTCCATACAATCCTTCAGGAAAATATAATTTTGTCCTGTGTTCTCCCCTTCATTCGTTTCAGTATTGTACAAAGAACATCATACGCTGTGATTATAATTTTTGGCAATTTCCATTAGTAGAACCGAAGCAGCATTGATAAATGATACTGCCTTCCATGTTAACAATAATTCACCTTTCAGATCGTCCATATTTTTGCACTGAGTTCCAAACTGTATACGCTGATCTCTGAATTATAGAAATTTGGCCCATAGTTTTCTCTGGAATTCAGAACAGGCAATCAGTGCGCACAGCTTTACAATAAATAATAATAATAATTATAGATTTTTGCCTCTCAAAAAGTAAATTTTATGGCAAGGGTGCGAGTTATAATCGAACAGGATTAAACAGGATGAATAAAAACCATCATTAAAAGCGATTCGGTGTCGTACAGATCAACCGTTGGCGTTGGTATTGGTGATATTCAATTGACTTCGTCTTGCTTAGGAGAGGACAATGCGGATGGAATTTATGATGATTGGCATTGTACAGATCATCGCGATTGTATTTGAAAAACTGTTATCATTGTAACCAATCATCATGATTCAGTGGCCTTCGTCTGTGCAGAGAACGACAAGCTCTGTTTTTGGAAATTTGAAACGTGTCTACGCCGATCAGATCACTGCAATCATATTTTTGTTGGTTTCTACTGCATTGGACAAAAAGGCAAGTGTGTTCCCAAGCGATCAGTCACCCATCCAAGTACTAACCGCGCCCAATGAGGTCTAGTTTCAGAGGTCTTTCCACCTGAGATTAGCAGAGTTTCCTTCTTCTCTCCATTAGTTCTTCCTTGGTGAAAGGTGGTGAAACTCCTCTATGGGCACTCCCTGGTAATGTGGGAGTCCCTAAGTCCTTTTGTATCAGGTGTATTCACTGAAAATTCCACCCACAGGCTCGTCTGGCCTCCGATGATACTAAGGTCTTTTGGGCCCTTCATAAGAATACACTCCGGAAGGTGTCAGTTGATCTACTGCACAGTAGCTTCCCCCTCGTCCCTCCAAGAGCTATTTATTCACCATAAAGTATCCATAGTTCCTGAATGAGTGCCACGTAAGTCCCTCATAACAACTGCAAGTACTGTCGAGGCTACATTAGAGTGTTGGAGGTTCATCTGCATGTCACTTATCGTTTGTTAAGAACCCTAAAGAATTATTTTCCGATCCTCTAGTATTCCGGAATCGCTTCCTCTCCAGTGCTCTGGAGAAAACATCATCAACCGAAAAGGCCAAAGTTGTCCCTATTGCCTCTCAGTATTTTGGCTCAGTGGTCATGTGTTGATGTGTAGCTTTGAATAAATTTCGCGTCTTCCATCCTTCAATTGACATAAGAACAAGAATGGAAATTTTCTACATTATCGACATTTTATTGTCTTCTCATCTTTTGATAATATTCTCGATGGGTTGATATTGCCAGAATGGGAATATTCATTATTTAGTTACCCATTGGAATTGAACGGGAACTGAACCGGGCTCTGTACACGTCGGACACACAGAATTGTACAACGTGACACGGAGGGTATAGGCAGGTGAATTGTTCTTTCTAGGTTCGAAACTGGGCACAGGGGTGGTTGACAGGGCGTTGAAATACAATCAATTTACGGAATTGAATCACATACAATTTTGTTTGGAGTTCTTACACATATTTCATGAGACATCCATCACTTTATGTTAACAAAGAACGTGTGACAACGTGGGCAATATTAATTCAAGAATTAATTTTGTTCCGTATAGATGTGCGGAGGAGTTGAGGAACCTCTTGTCATTGTTCCCACAGAAACCAGTTTTTGTCATGAATTCCCAGTATGGTATGTCTCGTATAAGCAAAAAGCTCGTACATGTCTTTCTACAATTTGTACATTTACATAAATAACAAAATGAATCGTTTCAAATGTAGGAAGAAACTATCGAATGCCTCTTCTATTTCAGGCCCGATGAATCTCATATAAATATGATGGTTATACAACTTCCTGCTCCGGGAGTTCCACGTTCTGAATTTGATCTCTTTTTTGACATGTGTTTTTGGGTAACCTTCCACAGTCTGAAAATGAAAATATAATCAGGAAAATCCATACAAGTGTAAAAAGGGCAAACTGATCAGTTAACCCCGATAAGTTATTGCGTTCACCAAATTATATTTCATATAAAAAAATGATTCAATTTGTCAGTAACTTGTCGTCCCCTGAATACGCCTATAAAAAAATAGTAAACATTCAAAAGATACTTCTCTATATAGTTTTTGACGTTTCGGGAACTATATCTGCCTCTGTTCTCAAAATCTTCTAAATCTCCTTCAGTTGTTTGAATAATTTGGATTTTTCTTGCAGAGTCTTTTCCGCTTTCACGAATGACGGATATCAATTGAGATCTGCCAAAAAATTTGAGAGTGACTTATTGGTCATTTGATATATGGGGTGTTGTTCAGATCAGTTTATTAGCATTCTACCATATCTCACTTCCTCTCTGAGTATGGTCCATTTCAACAGGATCTGTTGAAAAGAAGTTGTTATTGGAAAGAAGAATACAGGCCGTTTCTTTCAATTTTCTCCTCTCTTGATGTGGTTCTTTCATCAAGATTTTCGTCCTAATCCATTCAATCGTATGATCGCCATTGGATGTGAGGATATGTTCTGCAATTTTCGATCGGGTTATTTGTCGATTTCTTATGTAACTCTGATGTCACTTTGGCGCACTTCTAATGGTCTTGACGTTTTACCTATATACTATACCACCGAACAAGGTATTTAAATACAGTTTTTGGTACTTTCTTCTGCGTTTTTTGGTTTTGTTTCATGTTAGTATAGATCTCAGTGTGTTTGTTGTTCTAAATGATGTTCTCACATCATACCTATGTCCATTCCGTTTGATCTTCTCAGATAATCCGGGGACATAAAGTATTATGTTGGTTGTGAAAAAAGGCATAGTTAAATGTCTAACAATATCACCACGAAACATAAAAATATCAGTTTGTGGAAAAAACAATACTGACATTGAAACATCCATCAAACAACCAATTAACACAACCAACAGGAGTACTCCCATCACCTACACTTTTCACAACCAACATAATACCTTATGTCCCCGGATTATCTGAGAAGATCAAACGGATGTGAGAACATCATTTAGAACAACAAACACACTGAGTCTATATAACACAAACAAACCAAAAAACGCAGAAGAATGTACCAAAAACTGTATTACAACATACCTTGTTCGTGTGGTGAAAGTTATTAGGGAAACGTCAAGACCATTAGGAGTGCGCCAAAGTGAACATCAGAGTACATCAGAAATCGACAAATAATCAGATCAAAAATTGAGAACATATCCTCACATCCAATGGCGATCATACGATTGAATGGAATAGGACGAAAATCTTGATGAAAGAACCACATCAAGAGAGGAGAAAATTGAAAGAAACGGCCTGTATTCTTCTTTCCAATAACAACTGCTCTTCAACAAATTCTGTTGAAATGGACCATACATGTTACCTCTACTCAGAAAGGAAGTGAGATATGGTGGAATGCTAATAAACTGATCTGAACAACACCCCATATATCAAATGAGCAATAAGTCACTCTCAAATTTTTTGGCAGAAAAAGACTCCGCAAGAAAAATCCAAATTATTCAAACAATTAAAGGAGATTTAGAAGATTTTGAGAATGGGGGCAGATATTGTCCCCGAAACGTCAAAAACTATATAGAGAAGTATCTTTTGAATTTATACCATTTTTTATAGGCATATTCAGGGGACGACAAGTTACTGACAAATTGAATCATTTTTCCATATGAAATATAATTTGGTGAACACAGTAACTTATCGGGGTGAACTAATTAGTTTGCCCTTTCTAAATTTGTATAGATTGCCCTGATTTTATTTTCATTCTCAAACTGTAGAAGGTTACCCAAAAAAACATGTCAAGGAACGTTGTTCCTCCACAAAAAATCATAATCATTCAATAAATTGATCTCTTTTGTATCGAAACTGAAGTTCCCCCACTACAAATACTTGAGAACGACCCTGTTTTCCACTAATGCTTGCTAAGGAAAAGAATAATCAATCACCATATTACTGTTTCAACTGTTTTTCATATGCGTTTGATTCTGCATTTTTCATTCAACATTTTCATGCCCCATTGACTTGCTATAAACATATTTGAAATGAACGATTTCTACTTCATTTTCAGTCGCAAATGGATGAAACTCATCAAAGATCCACATGTTGTCGATCAGTACACTGCACTACTGGCTATAGAATCTGCTCATATTCCAAGACGAGGGACTGTTTACTTGCCAGGTTGAGAATTTCAGTGTACAAGAATGTCTTTCTCGGGAAGTCAAAGTGGGGAAACGACCTCTCGTCAGCATTGAACCAATGAGTATAACAGTGAGAAAAGTGAGTTATTGATTTTTATTACAAACCTCATCGAGTTCATCGTGTTCAAAGGCATAACATTTATGAAAACTTTGGGAAAAAAACTTCATTAGTTACTGATATTTCCTTTAGTCAAATATTGTCATTAGAACACGACATTTTGGAGTCGACTATCTTCAAATAGTGCCCATATTCTTGTCGATATAAAAAATCTAAACTTGTTGGGCGTTGTCAATTATGTCTTATTTCACCATCTTTTCATTATTGCGGGTATTCTGGAAACATACTCTGCGTACGGTAGTAATCCAATCAATAGAGATATTTACCGGACAAAAATTCCAAAACAGCTGAAATTCTGGATTTAGGAAATCGAAAGTATGAAGTATCTATTAGGCAACTACCATGCCACATTGCTGAGAATAAAAAAAATTAATCTCTGAATTTTCATATTTTGGGCTACAAGAAGTATTGGAGATATGGGAAAAATGTCCTTTATTCAAGTTGTAGCTTGTTATTTTTCCTCCAAAAATGTTACCAATAATTTTTGCGATTAATCATGTCGTTAGGTTAGGTTGATTTTTATACAGATCTGGAAAAAATTTACCGCAACATACGATTTCCAATGTGTTTCGATGTTGAATGGTATCTATAGTCGACCAGCATAAAACATAACAAATATGCGCGAGGAGAATCAATTAGTGAAGTGGACCACTCTTGAATTGTTCACAGCTAGAGCGTAGACTAGCACGGAAATACACGAGACTGGCACGTAAATGTGCTCGAGACAAAGAGTGCAGGTAGGGAAACAGTGATTCAGTCGACTAACTTATTCTCCATTGGGCATATTTGTTATATTTTGTGCTGGTTGACTTTAGACAACATTCAAACATATTGGGAATCGTATATTCCAGATCTGTATAACCGTACTAGCACAGTTTATAGCTAAAGAAGCTATAAACTGTGGTACTAGTCAGTCGATGTTCTTCGCTACTAAGAGATGTTTGAATAATATTCTAAGCGCAAGAAATGTAAAAAAAAAATCAGTTATGAAGTTCATACAAAATCGAATCTTATTACAGAGAGTGTTGAAAGATTTCCGATTGAATGTCTGTGAGTGAGTACACATTTTAGTCAATAAATTCGTAATAATTGCCACGTTAATTCCTTGGGGCTTTGTGCTGTTCGATATGAATATATCAGCCCTGTTCAACCGGATTACTCTCGGTTTTGTTGGAAGAAAGTATTTTGACATGTCATTCGGAGATATTTTTCTTGATAAATTTTGTTGTACATTTGGTGATTTGATCAATAACGCCCCTTATATAGAAGTAATTAGCTGGTTCATAAGTACAACAAGATATGACCTCTTGAATGGCATTCAGATTTCGAAGGCTATTGTTACTAGGCAAAAATTGGAGGCTGGTGAACAGAAGTATGAAATCAGTGAGCAGTCTCACGGCGCTGCTCCGAAACACGTGCATTCCTCCTAATCTGAAAACATGGCCCTATTTTTTCTTTTCACGTAGTGGTCTGCTCACAGTTGGCGTTTTTCTGTGTGTAACAAATGTAGTATTTATGTTATAATCGGCTCGTCATGCTACGGTGTTACTTCATCTGATAAAATTTGCCTAATATGTTATTTTTCCAGCGGCCAAAAAAGACATATCTGAAGATGAATACTTTCGGCAAAAATATCTGCTTGTTCAGTAATTTGACACCGTTTTAGTTCACTCTTCCGTTTCTTACTTCACAACGTTACTCGTATCGTATTTGAAGAACTCTATTTTATTTTGGGTATTGAACTATAAAAGAATTCTTCCAACCTCAAAGAAAAAGTGAGGTTATGTATACTGTATCCATCACTGTTTCATCATTTTCTATGAAAATTTGTCAATAGATTATAGTATAAGTTATCTATTGTAGGCCAGGTAAAAATAAGTTTTCCTGAATAAAGGAAATAATTGTTTTTCGATACTTTCTGGTTTCTTTTTCACAATGATCTGCATATCTTACTCATTGATTCTGAACTAAAATAGTTTGGGTTAAACATCAAGACAGGGCAGTGGCTTTATTGCCAGGACCGGCTATCTGAGAAGAAAGGCGTACCAACTGAGTTTAGTCGTGGTAAGAAAGGGTAATAACAATTGGCAGCAACGTGACGAGAAAACAGTGACGTTATCTAGCAATTATTATTACTTAACAATATATTATACAGGGCGAAAATAATTATCTATCACATATCATATCAAATTGTACCCAAAGCAGGACAAAATTATCAACTATTGTTTTTACAATTCAAATATTATAACAATTTGTAACCAACGTGGGGAAAAAATATATTTGTAAGCATAATAATAATAAATGAAAAGTTAACAAAATGCATTTTATAAACATCAACAACATTACATAACAATTTGGCGCACAAAACGTGGGGCGGAAAAGGCGGAAAAGGCGAGTAAGGGCAAGTAAGGGCAATATATCATTTCTTAATATTTACCGCAACGTAAGGGCAAGTAAGGGCATTTCAACGGGTAAGGCTAGAGATTGGAGAATAAAAAATGGATTTGAGAGATGGTAAGAAAGTTGTTTTGGAAGAAGGTGCAGAAGGTAGAGAGAGAGGCGATCAGGAACAGGGAGAGTAGTAATGTGAGAGGGATAGAAATAAAAAGTGAAACAATAGAAATGGACAGTAAGTTTCTGAAAATGATGGAGGTCGTGGTAGAAAAAATGAATGAAAATATGGCAGGTATGGAAAGTAGAATGAATGAAAATTCAGCAAGAATGGAAAAAAAAATTGATAAAAATTCAGCAAGTATAAAAAATGAATTGAAAAATGATATAAAAGAAAATTCAGTAAGAATGGAAGAGAAAATAGAAAGAATGAATGAAAAGTCAGAAAAAATGAATGAAAAGGAAAAAAAAAAAAAAAAGAAAGAAGAATGATGGAATGAGAGAAAGTACGGGAAAAGGAGGAAAAAATGGAAAAAAATGGGAAAAAAAAAAAAAAAAAGAAAAAAAGAGAAAGAAAAACAGGAAAAAAGAAGAGAGAAAAAGAGAAAATGTGAAAGAAAATATAAAAGATATGAAAGAAAATATGGAAAGAATGGAAAACAAAATACAAACTGAATCTAATCAAAATAAAGAAGAATTTTAAGAAATGCACAAACAATTAGAGACAAAAATAGGACAACAAAATGAGGAATTTTATGTGGCAATAACACAAGAAGTATCCACTATAAATAATCATGAAGAAAGGCAGGATGAAAAAATAGAAGACATGAAATTAGATATCAATAGTAAACAAGAGTTGAAAAGGAAATAAGTACTCTCGATAAAAAAGTTGAAAAACAACATAAAGATACTAATTTAAAAATAAAAATGTAGAGAGTGAAATAACCAAAAATGTAGAAGAAAAGATAAAATTATCAGAAGTAAGAAGAATAGACAATAATTTAGAGAGTAGAATCATTGATAATTGTCTGGAATACAAATAAATAATAAATTTGAGGGCAACAAAAAAAAATTACATCCCATCACATTTATTAAAATAATAAAAAATAAAACTAGACATATAAATGATATAGAGGAATTGAAAGAGATTATTAGACAGCAGTTGTTCAATCAACCTTGTATATGGTTCAATAGCCAGGAAAAGAATATCAATTCTTTTCAAGATTTTGAAAATCTATTTTTAAAACAATATTGGAGGGAAAACACAGATGAAATAATAAAATGTATGAAAGAAAGCTTCAAAGAAAATACAGAAGTAATATGTAAACCATTAGAAACAAGTACTGAGGAAAATGAAAGTCAAGGGATAGTTATACAAAAAACAGACGATAGAAATAATTTATTAGAAAAAGATGACAAACAGATACAAAATATAAAAAAGAATTTTGATCACAAAAATAATGAGCTTATAGATAATATGAATGTGAACAATGAAAATTTTCAGATGCAAAAGAATGGAAAATTAATAATAAAGTAACGAAAATAAAAATATATGACAGAAACATGGCGAAAATGAATATTGAATTGCAAAAAGGAAAAATTAATGATAAAATAACAATAATGGAAAGGAATGGAATAAACATGACTAATAATAACTTTGAAATGAAAAGAGGTAAAACAAATGATAAAATAATTATAATAAAAATGAATGACATGTACGTGGCTAATAAAAAATTTGAATTGAAAAAAGGGAACATGAATAAAAAAATAATAATAATGAAAATGAATGATATAAACATGGCTTATAAAACTTTTGAAATAAAAAAAAGGTTAAAAAAAAAAATGGATAGTAAAATGTCAAAAAAATGAAATTATGAAAAAAGAAATATTTAAAATATTGAAATGAAATTTATATTGAAAAATTTTGAAATGAAATATATGTTTGTATTAGTAAAACAAGCTAGATTCCATAGAAGGAGAGACAAATAATAAATAGAAAGATTAGGTAATAATGAATTATAGGCTTAACAAAAAAAAAAATAAAAAAAAAAAAAAAATAAAAAAATTAAAAAAACAAAACAACACATGAGTTGAAATTTCAAGAAAGAAAACAATAATATTGAATAACAATAAAAATCCTGAAAAACAGACAAGTTGATACAAATATTGGTACAGGTTAGTTAGATAAAGTAAAGTGAAAAACAATATAGATTATAAAGAAGAAAAAATATAGAAATGGATAATAAATAATGTGAATTTTGAAGAAAAAAAAAAAAAAAAAAATTTTGAAAAAAAAAAAAAAAAGGAAATGATGATAATAATATAACTAAAGAAGTATATTATAAGAAATATGATGATAATAATTATAATAATAATACTAAAGGAGTATATTATAAGAAATATGATGATAATGATGATGATAAAGGTATAATTATAAATAAAATAAAGGTATATTAATGAATTATAAATGAATATAATAAGTTAATTATGTGTGAATAATGAAAAAGCGAAAGAGTATTTACACAAAATAAAAGTAAATGAAATGAGAGATTCAAATAATAAAATATCCAATTCAATATAATATAAAGAACAACTGAAGGAAGAGATAGGAAAAATAATAAAACAGTATAATTGAAAGCAGTACCAATAATGATAAAATCTAATCGATAATTGAAAATAATATCAGTATAAAATATAAAATGAAAGTAAGATAATATAATATATGAAGATATCTTGAAAAGTTATCTTTGGTTATGACCAAAGAAAGTTCACCACAATGGTTTTCGGCTTTTAATAAATTTACCAGTAATGTTTTGTGTTACAAATATTATTCCATAAATCTAATTGTTGCTCCATGTTTTTACATGTTTTAATGCTGTCTTTTACATCTTTTTGTAATTCACCGAAAAACGACCATTCTCACTAACATTCTCCCTGATGATGACAATATTCATTGTCGAAATATTGGAAATATAATGTTATAAGAGTACATTTGCGTTTGCTGCTGTCCCAAAGAATTTCTCAGACTTTTTCCTAACTAGTCAGCAAAGACTACCTCTCCTCTATATATATATATATATATACATATACCTATATATATATATATATATATATATAATATAATTAAAATAATATTTGATTGGAAATATGTCATTATGTTCCGAACCATCCAATTGGAAAATGTCGGAAACAAAAACTCATATTAATTTTCCCATTCCAGTTTTCCATCCTCTTGATTTGGAAATAGCTAACACCATCCTGATGATGAGATAAATCTTTGTTATTCTACATGGATAACGCCGCTCAACTTCATAAGCTTTTGCTTATCCCTGTTCACAATAGACTTTGGATTAAATATGTAGTTGATGTTGTGTTTTCTATGTTAACGATTGAAGCGGTGTATTCTGAGTGCACATTCATCTCATTGTTAGTAATTGTGAATTGATAGCTTGTCAGCGCCATCACTATGCCATATTTGTTTACAACTATTAAAATTATATCATTATCAGATGCATATTATCCAGTTCTGTGGATAACTGTTTATCTCTCAAATGACATGAGTGGCATGCAATGACGAAATACAAATGAATGAATTTCCAGCGATGATATCAAATCCACCATTAATAATATATTTCGCATTCGTTTATGTATTTTTCAACCAGAATATCCTTCCAACATTAATTAATCCAAATAGAAAACACATGTTCACGATTATTATCACCGTCCCATTCTAATTCATCCGAATTTCGGTATATCAATAAAAAAACATTAAACTACTCAGGAAAAAAAACAATTTTCAACTTTGAAAAATGCAGAATTAGCTATTGAAAGAAATGATATCGGAAAGGAGAATAATAGTATGTTAGGTACTATACGGTCTGTTTTCGAAGCCATTTCACCAAACCCGTGGAACTTGTGATTCACTTGAGGTAAAGAGTGAGTCATTTGTGAACAAAATGGATATTTCTATCAATTTCAAGTTCAAAATCATGTTAATTCGGAAAATAGCAGCATAGTAGTTGTTCTGCTCATCCCACTTGGTTCATCTACTCATCCCCTTTTGGAATAAGTCTTCTCATAGAAACCTAGATGGTGAATATTAAATAAGCATCAAAAACTGAAAATTCTGATGGGAAATATTGAGAAATAGATCATTGAAGGAGAAAATTAGTATTTTGTAAAGAGAAAAGTTGATATGGATAGTCAGAATGAGGATCATTGCATCATACATCTGCTCTACAGCAAATGTTGCCTCACGATTTATAAATATGAGGAAAGTTTGCCATGAACGGATTAATCATAATAAAAAACTGGACATTCCACTTCCATTCTTTTCCCAGGCTTTTTTCTCATGTCGTTTAATTCCCAAGAGTACAAAAACACAATCAAGATAGTGTAAAAGGTATCAGAGGGTACCGGATGAACCTTCCCAACCATGCTTCCATGAACTGGAACAGATAAAAGAGTTTACATTCGCTCCTCCATCTGTCTTCCTTGTTTCTATGAAAAACCCTTTCCTTGGCTTGGAAATTTCACCATTTTTGTTGACGAATGTTGTCGAGACAGCCGCTCACACATTGCTGCCATAAAAACGTAAAAGCCATATGCCTCTTGGAATATTACATATCAACTAATAATAATAATAATAATAGGACTTCATTCAATCAGCTATGGAGACAGTACACGTCAATATATGTATTTACTTATCAGATTGAATAGGCGGAGTGTCACTGTCAAACAGTGTTTTTCAACTCAACCTTCATCATAGGACGAAATAATTTTTTTTTTCAACATTATTCAAATAGACAAACTATTTTATCAAATACCTATTTCGAAACTCAGAAACATGGCTGTATTACAGAATTTATATCAAACCCACATGGTAGAGAGAAGTTTAGTTTTCAGTTTCTTCTTGAAATTGCTCATAGAATAGTTGGTAAACTCTGGAGGCAAGGCATTGTAAAGAATACAAGCTGTGTAGGAAAAACTACGTTTGAAGGTGGTAGTAGAGTGTTTAGAAATTACTAGCAGACGCCTGTTCCTTGTTGGAAAATCATCATTGTTTTCGAAGCGTTTCAGTTTATCCATCAACTACGAAGGCTTCTGGGTAATCAAGGTCTCATGAATAAGTGTAAAAAATGGAGTTTGCGTAGCAATGGAAGTTTAAGTTTCTTTGTATCTCGAAATGACCGGCTGATCGCATCAAACTTACGAATACCGTAAACGTGGGCTACTTTGGTCCACTTTTTGAAAAAATTTTCAATCAAGACTTAATTAAATCTGTGTATTTTCCTAATTCTAAGCCTCTGCAAATTTTTGGATACAACTAGACTATTCTCAATGAAATGTATAAGGCCTTTTTGTGTTTTTCAAAAGGGGTATTACCTGTTGAAAAGAGAAACATTCCTAATTGAATATTGATGGAAAGATTTTTCTGTGAATTGAAAAATCCATGATAAAAATGAAATTATTGTTTGTGAATGTCTAACAGAAAACAACTACTTTCCCCGGCTGATTTTATGAACATCCTGTTCATATTTTCAACAAATCAAGGTGTTACCTTTTTTTTATTTTTCTACTTGGGCTAAGGTCACCCTTGGGTTGGGGTTACTTTGGCCCAATATGATTTCACCTACTTTCAAGCATGGTATGAATAGCTAGGCCCAAAGAAAGGGGTCATTGAAAAGTCAATTTATATGAAAGAAAAATATATTTTAAATCAAGTTAAACAAGTTAGTTTTCATAGAAATGTACAAATATACATATTCACTCTATGTCGCGGATGGAAAAGAGACCTCTCTTCATAAGTTTTAGGAGGTGGATTATTTTCTTGATATCGTTCCATTTGTAAAATAATGAGTCCTTTTGTTTGGGCCATTTCCAACACTTTTTATTGCGTTCCATACACCTCCTTCTGATATGTGAACAGCAATCCCGGGAAACTGTAGCCCATTCCATTCAACAACTACAAAATTTGCGTTTTTAAGATTTTTCTTGTAATTTTTTTTATTGAGGATTAATGGCGTCGAGAACGTTGACACAACCGGGTAAATATTTGCGGACCGCCAACAGTTCCCAGATTGTCGTTGGAAGAAGTAGATGCAACTGGTTCAGAATTTGTAAGGCTTTCTTGGGGGCTGCCAACTCTTTTTCATCATCCCTTGAAAACACTATGTCACTGTGGCCTGATGAAATTAGGCTGTAGTTGTCACTACCGGTATCTTCATCCGTTGATGACATTTCATACTTTTTAGTGATTTTTCTTTTCAGGTATTGGCCTTCAACTCTTTGTTTCTTTTCCAGATTCCTCTGTCGTTTTTTTTCCTGTTTTTCCCTTTCTTTTTCTTTTTCTCTATCTTTTAACTTTTCTTCTGATCTGCGATTGTTTCGTTTTCTTGATAGTTAAGAATATCATTGGCAGTATACATTTACCAGCAGGAACTTCTAGTTTGTGTCTTTTTGTTATTCGGGGTTCAACAACTTCTTGCCTTTTCTGTTCCAAATGGCGCCATAAATGTTTCGCCTACCAGTTCCAAATTAACTGAGACATTATTAGAAGGCAAGCGTTTTAAAATTTCCTCTTTGTTGATGGGATATATGCCAGTCATTTTGAAACCAGACTTTGAATTCTCCCTTACATTGGGCTCCAAGTCATCCAAAGATTTTTTCAACAATCTTGGAAACATGTCTTTGGGCAATGTGGCAACAGTTTTGCCGTGATCAGACTGTTTCCAGCCAGTGAGGACCTGTCTCAATTTCATTTTGAGGAGGCCTCAAATAGGCAACATCAAGTGGTTGTGTCAGATGCGAATAGTTTGGAGGCAAGCAGAAAAATGCTGGGCCAAAGTAGGTCATACTTTGGGGGTTACCAGAGCTGTAATTATTATTATTGAATATTGTAAAAAGACCTGAACAGTAAGGACAAACACAATTATACCACTGCAAAGTATTAAACTGAGTGTTACAGAAGTACTTACCAAACTTGTAAAAGATGTAGAACAGCTCTGACAGGTGAAAGTTTGAGAGGTTAAAAAAACACGTGTTAACAAAAAGAAAACCAAACCACAAGTGGTGGTACTAGCGGGAACTAGCGAACTACTCGATACACATCAGTCGCTGCATGGTGCTGCGCCCTAGTAGAAAAAACCGGAACTATTTCGAAAACTGCTTCCGGAAGGTAATTAGAGGACGTTATATTCTGTTTTTACTTTGGACCAAAGAAGGACCCCAGGGCCAAAGTAGCCCACGATTACGGTACCTAATGAGAATCTCATGCACGAATTTTGTATCTTGTATTTTGATCTTGTTTCAGAAGCGCCGGGCCATATATGCAATCACAGTATGAGAGCTTAGATATGATCAGTGATTCACATATATGGAGTTTAAGATTGTTGCTAGGAATATTTCTTTGCGAGTATAAATTCCTAAGTGAATTGTGATATATTTTACTAAGATGATTAACATGCTTTGTGTTTCTCATGTTGCTATCGAGCCATGATCCTAAATTTTTGGATTTCTTCACAACTGGTAGTGCATCACCTACTATATTCATGTTATTTTGTTGCACGAAGGTTACTTTCTTATTTCTGGGTCCAAATATCAAGAGTTTTGATTTACTGGCATTCAGTTTTAGACTATGTGCGGATGATACATTATACAATAGTGCAAGATCTTCATTGATTTGATCCATGGCAACTTCAACGTTTTCTATTTGAAAACTAAGGTACAGCTGTGTGTCGTCCGCGTATTGATGTACCTGACAGTACTTAATGAATTCAATGAAATCTGAAATATAAATTGTAAACAATAGCGGGCCGAGAATAGAGCCCTGAGGTACACCAAAATTTCGCTTTTGTACTTCAGATATCTGGTCTCCAACTACAACATACTTCGATCGGTTCCTCAGATAGTTGGCAATCAGTTCCACAGATCCAGGTCCGAACCCAAAATGTTAAATTTTTTGTTCAGGTACAAACGGGTCTAGGGTATCGAAGGCCTTGCTGTAGTCTTACAATACTAAACAGGTTACCCCGTTTCTGTCAGTCATCGGTCATCGATGATGCAGGCCAGAGCCATTGTAGTGCTATGATGCTTTCGGAACCCTGACTGTGACACAGGTATGACATTTTTTGTGAAAACGTAGTCTGAAATTTGCCTTTCAATTATTATTTCTAAAATTTTAGATAGCATAGGCAGAATACTGATGGACCTTAAATCCGAATACGATGAAGCGTTTGCAACTTTGAGTAGTGGAAGTACCATGGCACATTTCCACGGATCAGGAAACGAACCCGACATTGATGCTGTATTGACAATTAGCGTTGAATATTCATTCTAATGAAATCTCACGAGTTCGAACACCTTCTTTGATATATTATCGCATCCTGAGGCCTCAGATTTAATCGAATTTAATCATTCTGGGACTTCATATCCTGTAGTTGATGAGAATTCGAAGGTTACGTTCTGAGAGATAATGGCATATTTGTCCAACAACCGACTTGTGCCTCTGTTTTTCATCTATACTGGGTATGGAAATAAAATGTAATGTAAAATGAGTTGATATCCCGAGCATTTTTTAATTCCGGAGCGATTTCATATGAGTTCTGTTGACCTACAATTTTCAGAGTTCTGAGCCAATTCCAAGTTATTTTGCTGTTGTTTTGGCGTAATGGGAATTCGACATAAGCCTTTTTTTGCCTGAGAATTGCTGCATTGATATAGTTCCCGAGTTCTTTATAATAATTCCAATGGGCGATATTCTGACTATTTTTGAATCTTTTGTAAGCTTTATCTCTCAATTTGATCATGTCTTCTATCGTTTCCGTTAGCCAAAGACTAGGTTTTTTTTTGACACTCTGGCTTCACGAAAAGGACAATGTATGTCAAAGACTGTTATCAAAATTGATGTCCAAAGAGTGAGAGCCTTCGGGTTACACTTGACTTTAGTAACAGTGATAGGAGATCATGACTGTTATCAAAGTTTCTTCGAAAAAATTCACCATGTCATTGACTCCGACTAATGTGTATATAATATCCCAATTAAAAATTATAAATATGTACATAGAATGCATCTTTATCAAAATGTTTCCAATCATGGTATTTTATAAATTTGAAAAATTGTTCTGAAGTTTTTTTCAGTATTTTACAAGAAATAGCACAGTGGTCGAAAACATTATGCAAATTTGTTACTTCACAAATATGAGCATTCTCAGTGGCAGAGGAAATTATGACATCAATTAAGATTTGACTTGTTTCGGTAATTCTGGTTGGCTCATCAACCAGTTGGATCAGATCATAAGACTCTAAAAAGTTCTGAAAATATAATGCATTCAGGTTGCCTAGGAGAGGGTCAATGTTCAGCTCCCCAAAAATTACGATTTTATCACATTCGGGTAGAAGTTGGGAAACAGTATTATCAAGACAGTCGAAAAAGTCTGGAATGTTAATTCTTGGGGGTCTGTACAGCACACCAGTGATGAAACATTTTCCATGAGCTCTTATCTTGATCCATGCTTCGTGTTACTTCTCTCAAAATAACTTCATGTTTGATAGTATTTCTTATGTAAAAAGAACTCCGCCACCTCTACCATCTCTGTCAACGCGTTCCTGTTGGTACTGTTCAATAAAAAAAGGGCTAACATCGACATTTTCATGCAGCCATGTTTCAGAGCCTCCGCATACATCTATGTTTCTAGACACTATATAACTCTCAAGACCATCGACCCTGTGAAAATTGATCCCAAATTGAGGTGAGCGAACAGCATAACTTTGAACAGTGCAAATAATGATACATAAACACAATGAGCATTGATAATACTATAATTATATGTACCAACGTATTTATGACTAGAATAGGAGTTTTCGGATATCAGAGTATTGGATATAAATAAAGGAAAAAAAATAGTTGTGCATTCGACGAAGAATCATAGAATGCTTGGAGCCATAGATATCAGAGGCGTGCGTTTTGGAAGAACTGCTGGGTTTCGGTGGGACAGATTTGGGAAAACTGTTGCTTGGAAGATGTTGTTTTATCTGCAGATCGTTGTTGACATTCAATTCAGTCAAACTGAACACTCCTTCGTCGATTACTAGTGTATTTTTACGGATCTTCGCTACCAGATTCCTAGATTCTACTGCTTTAAGGTGAGCTACCAAAATTTTTCTGTCCTGTCTATCTTCAAATGGCAGGTCTTAGATAAATGATACACCAGTGTCTTTGAGGAGAAATAAATTCAATAGTATTACCGGATGTTCATCAATTCTTTTATTGATATAACAGCTGTTATTTGTGTCTTATTTACTCTCACCTTTAACTTCTCCGAAATGAATTTCACCACAGATTCAATGAGTGACGTGCTGTCCAGTTTGAGGTCAGAAATTAGGATGGAATTGTTACGCAAACGTCTCTCAGTAGCCAACAGTCGGGATTTCAGTAGCACATTTTCCGACTCTGAACATTTGATGTTATTCTCCAATGGTTCGAACTTGGTTTGGTATTGTTATGAGCACTCCTTATCAAGTATTTTAAATATAGCCATATGTAAACTGAAACTGAAGAATGCCAATATAATAAACCAATTTTCGTTCGATTTCAAAGGCGGTCGCATTAATAGTAGAATTAATATGACAACTCATAAAGTCGATACTTCCCCTATCATTTGTGTCGGCACCTCAAACGAATTCCCAACCATATTTTCAGACATTCCTAACTAATAGTGCGTCGCGACCGATTAATGACCCGCGGTCTTTTGGAAGCGATAATAGGCGTGGTGATATCGGGAAGGATCTAAGGGGTTACGTAAACTATAAAAAGTAATGACCTATTAATGTAATATATCATGGCGGTGTGTCTACTGAGGGCAACTCGCCGACTCATAAAGTATATTTTATTGTTTTGGGCGGTATCGTTTGAATACCGAACGCTATATATATATAAGATTCTCCATACTAGAACTCTCTCTTCATTCAGAATCCAGTTTTCGAACGAGTCAGTCAGTACAGAGCAATTTCTGCTTCATTATGAAGCGAATAAAAGTGAAGTTTAATTTCAATTAGAGAAGATGAAGTCTCATCTTCCTACGCTAAGTAAGCGTAGACTCCGTAGAGTTTATCTGGAGTAGCAAATTAATCAACCATATGCAGAATCATTGTGAAAGTGTAATTCATCAGAAATCATCCCAGTAGTAACTAAATAAATGGAATTAATATTTATCAAGAAGCTTAATAATCATATTACAACAAGTGAACGCATAATATAATTCGGTAATAAAACGGAATAATTAAGTCAGTGGCTCTTCAGTGAGGGTAAGACATAAAACTGTTTATTTGGCAAGGTATATATGTATAGAGTAATAAGAAAATATTTCATTATTGATTTCATAGTAAAAGAAGAAATTATTGATTCAACAAAAGTAAAATTATCATTAATTGTTGAAATAACTGAAGAACAGTTATTTTAATTGTCAGCCCATATTGTTTCTCATTTCAAATTATTGTTTATTCAATCTCATTTTGACTTTCTATACATTTTCTCAGGAAATTATACCAGGTGTATCAATAGTTGTTTTTATATTTTAGAAAATACATATATATATATATATATTATTACAAGTCCTAATTGTATTATTATTCCGAAACAATCTGAAATTGGTCATTGTACTGTCAAATTAAGTCCCCCGCTTCATTACATACAGAGTGAAACAAAATCTCAAGCCGCTCTGAGATGTTGTTCCGTTATTGGTCAATAGACTGATAACACTCAGTATGTTATAACAAAAGGTGGACAGGTGTGGTTTTTCAATAGGAACGCCCTGTACGTCTTATATCAATGGTGTCAGGTGTCGAGGGTGTGTATTTACAGAAAAATAACGTTTATATGTTGATTTTCGCAAAAGATGTCAAACTCAAATTTACTCGATGCAAATAAGAATGAAAATATAGTAAAAAAATTGTTTTTCTCGTAAAAATATTATCAGAATTTGTGTAGTTGAAAGTGTGCATATATTGCAGTTTGCACTAAGGTTGTCATATTGGAAAGTCATTTGGAAAAATATAATTGCAAATATAGAATAATTTTTAATATTGTTTGTGAAATGCTAAAAGGAATGAAATTGTAGAAATATATAAGATATATAAGATAAACCTTTGGTAACAAATAAGGTCAGAAAAGTATTGAAAAATTGGAAAAAATAATACGAAAAGCATTTAGAAAGTAATATCAGTACAGAGAGTTTGACAAGTGGAAAATCAAAACATATATATCGTTTATACAAGGCTGATCTCAGAAAGTATTCGGAAAGGAAAGTAAAATTTTTTTTTATTCAATGGGGATTTTTATTAAAATTGTTAAATCATGGAAACTCCGACAACAGTGCCGTGGACTGGTAGGAATAATTATGAACCTACCATTACTATCAGTGTGGATAATTTACCTTCTTTTAATGGTACTACAGATATCAAAGATTTTATTTGTGAAATTGGGTATTTGGCAGCTGTAGCAAGATGGACAGGAATCGCCAGATTATTTATAGATACCGATGATAGATTAAAAAATACAATAAATTGGCCTGAATTTAAAAAGGAATTATTGCAGCAGTTTAGCAGATTGAAATTACCTGGAGAAGAAGAAAAAGAATTTTTGAATTGTTATCAGGAAAAAAGTGAATCAGTTAGGAATTTTTCCATAAGATTGAGAGCATCCGCAGCGAAATTACGAAAATTTACAGGAATTAATAGGGTTGATGATGTATTGAAGCAAAAATTTGATCAAGATACTCTTGTGCAATTTTGTATGGGATTGATAGATCCTGTAAGAAAAAAAGTTTTATCTGTCAGTCCTGTCAGTTTAAAAGAAGCCATCAAATTAGCAGAAAAAGAAGAATTAAATGAGACACTAACAGCTCAAACTAATATGAATTTTAGAAATTTCAATACGAATAAAATAGTGTGTACACATTGCAATCGTAAGGGTCATAAAGAATCAAATTGTAAGAAGAAAAATTGTGTATGTTATCATTGCGAAGAATTTGGTCACCTCTCATATAGATGTCCAAATAGAAATAGCTTTCGAAATGAGATATTAAGTGAATCAGGACCATGGTTTTCCGACTATGCTAAGGGAAACAGATTTAGAAAATTGGGAAAAATTAAGAAATCAAGAAAAAGGTTTTATAACTATTCAATGGAAAATAGATTTCGAACTCAGGAAAAAATGAACGAACAAGGATGTAGATTTATCAATCAATCAAATAGAAAGCGATACCAGAATTTTGGGAGAGTAATTGACAGAAGACAAACAGGAAATAGTTACGCGAATGGAAATAGTCCGAGAAAGTATGGAAAAATGTCCGGATATAACAGGAATTCAAATAGAAAGAGGCAAGGAAAGAATGTACTAACCTACGGTGAAGGTGAGGAACAGAATAACGGTATTAATTTAGATAACGAACATAATAATTGGCTAAAAAGTTTGGACGAAATGGGAAAAACATTTGAAGACATGACCAAAATGATTATACATTGGATGGAATTAAAATTTGACGAAAGGCTCATTTTCTCGAGGGAGTGCACGCCCGAAACGAATTGCCGAGTAATCAAAAATGGATTTTCACGCCATGAAATGAGTCCGGCCGGCTCGAATCAAATGGAAATGTCTGAAAATAGTGAAGTGTTTGAGACACTAGGTTCCGAAGAAACCGATTCAACGAACACGTATGGAAAATCGTTTAGGAAGGAAGATAACAGAGGTTATCGATTGAACAAGCCAAACATGATTGATGATTTGACAGTGACATCATTCATTAAACTAGATGAAGATAGAAAATTGCCAAAAGTGGAAATTGAAAAAACTATGAAAATCAGCAAGGGTATGGAAAAAACCGGAACGCCCTGTACACTAGGAAGGATAGTCAAGCGAGACAGCCGAAAAAGTTCAAAAGACAGTCGTAGTGAAAGAGCCAGCTCATTCAAGAATGACACTTTTTCAACCAGAACAATGGAAGAAACCCATGATCTGAGAACGGCCATGATGAAAAGTACGCCACTCGAAAGTGACAGTCTAAAAGTAGAAATTTATTCGTCAAAGAACGAACATTTCTTGCCTAACGAAACAGAGAGATGGAACGGAAAAATGCCCATGCAGTACCACAGCGGGAATGAAGGAAATTATGTTCGGAGAATTGAAAATGATATACGGATTGGTATAAAAATTTTTGAGAATGAAAATATTCAAGAAGGTAGCAAACCATATACAGGAAGTATCGGAATTGCCGAAGCTAACGCATCAAGGAATTTAGGGAAGATGGTCGATTAGAACATAGGAAATCGTGGAAAGACAGTCTAAAAGGTAGATATGAATCACCCAAGGGAGATATTCTACCCACCAGGAAGTTGGAAACTGCCAAGAACCTCGGAATGATAGTCGCCAAAGAAAGTACTTTCGCAGTAGACGAAAATCAAAAGGCTGAATTTTATTTGCCCAAGGACAAAAATTTGCCGCCCAGATTATTGAATATATGCATAGTTAAAGCAAGGAGTAACATGAATTCGAAAAAAATTCAAAATTAAAGAAAATAGCCAATAATGAATTTTCAACATCGAAAAAACGTATTATGGTACGAGATTTGAAAGAAAATACCGAAGAAAATAAGGAAGTAGTTAAAGATATAAAAATCATCGAAACCGTAGCCAGTCAAAAGGAAAAATCTAAATTTAAGAAGTCATAGCTTGATAATTCAGAAATCTCACAAATTGGAAACAGGATTGAACACATGAATCGACTGGAAGTTAATCAGAGAGAAGAAAAATCTCTGCAACTAGAAAATAGGCAGGAAATTATTTTAGAAAATAAAAGGATGAATAACGTTGAACCCAGAGCATCCTGTATATAGAAAAGGATTATTTCCATCTAGGGGTGGCAATCCAACTCTCAACAATACGGTAGCATGCCACGGAAAAGCGATCAAACTTTTTCAAGAGAATAATTTGTTCATCAAAAGAAATGAAAGTGAACAGAGTATACAGGGGAGAAGAATTCCGCCAATTCATAAAAATACTAAGAATCAGCAATATAAGTAGAAATTTTCCACTGAGTGTAGGGAACAGAGAATAGTTAGAATATGGGAAGAAAAAAAAGGTTTAGAAGAATAGAACTTCAGGACGAAAGAACAATTTTGCAACAATTGCAAGAAGAAAAACCGATGAGAAAAATCAAGAAAATAGATCAAGGAAAATACCAGTGGAAAACCCAAGAACACTAGAAGATAGTAATCAAATTGAATCAACAGAAGATGAAGGGGAAAGTATTCCAGAGATAAATCATGGTTATCAGACTAGAACACGTGGTACAGTAAAAGAGTTTCCATGGATTTATTACAAAGCAAAAAGTCAGAATAAGTAATTTCCAAAAGCCCAAAATAATGCACTCATGAAGTGATAATATTGTCAATATTTTTAAACACAGTTGAGATCAATAGTATAGTAAGTCAGTATAGATAAATAATTGGAAATCATGAAATCTTGCCAAGTATACACAAGCACGTATCGAAACGTGTAGTCAAAGAAATTGAAACACCCTGTAAATTAACGCGAAATAAATATTGATGGGACTTTCTACCTGAATCGTAATGCACCGCGCACGTCATCTCTCATTCCGTGGAAGGGATAACGACCACTGGACATATCGTTAAGTGACATTACGCCATTACGCAATGGGACAAAAATTATCTAGTGTCGGTTGTTCTACATGAAAATCGGACTTTTGAGTAAAGCATAGACAGTAAGAGAAAATTGTGTGTATTTCTTAAAAATTGGAAAGGACTTCATAGACATTAATAAAGTATTACTATAAACGGTTATAATTCTCTACCGAGAAGAGATTTTAGCATGTAATTAAAGGTGTTACCTTGATAATGACTAAGTGGAATAACATTAATTGAAAGTAAAAATGTGCGAAAAATATCGGTGATAATAAAGAACATTTTAAAATTATCGTTAACAATTACGGATAATATAATATGTTTTTTTGAACTATATCTGGGTTCAAATTAATGATTAACAGCTTCTCACCAAATAGTTGTTTACTGAGCATCGTATCGACATGGAGAGTTTGAACTTTTAATCCAACTAAGTTCACAATACATAAGGATGAATGGATAATCCAAGTCCAAAGTCAGAGTGCAGAGTTGAAGGACCCCCCCCCAGGAAGCCCCATCACAAGTATGCAAGGGTGCACGAATTATCCAACTAATTAGAAGGTTGGACTGTCACTTCACCACTGGAGAACGTTGGAACTACCACTTCACTGGAACTTTCAATAAATGTCAGGTGACATTTTGCATCATAGAGAGAATTCTATAATCACCGTCAAACACGTTCTCTACACGAAGAGTGGCTTGAAAAACTAACGACAAGGCCGTTTAAATCGCTGCAGACTGAGTGGAACTAAGTCATATGGTTCACAGATGTTGCTTACATCATCCCTAGTCGAAGAGCAGACATAAGGTCGATTGATAATTTCTACCTGATTTCGCCAGACCACAGACAGTCTCTATCACAGCAGGTGATGACAGGTCATATCTACTGGGTGGCGTTCCAATTCGAAGCCAGCATCGTCTCAGAAGACACTGACTTGAAGGGATCTTTATTGAGAATTATATAAAGATTTGCATGTTAAAATTAGTATGTTAGAATAGTAATTATATAAGTAGGGATATTGTTGACCATGTATGTAATATTAGGTGCATGATTGAATAAGGTAAAGGTCATATGTTATCATAGGTATTATCAGTAAGAATTTATTTAGTTTGCTCATGGTATGCTAAAACAATTGTCAGAGCCATAACCAAGTTGAGATCCAATACCACTCATCTTCCCAAGATATTAGGGTAATGAAAAAGGTATCAATTAGAATTAATACCTTTTAAATGGGAGAAGGGAGGTGTGTTATGAGCACTCCTTATCAAGTATTTTAAATATACCCATATGTAAACTGAAACTGAAGAATGCCAATATAATAAATCAATTTTCGTTCGATTTCAAAGGCGGTCGCATTAATAGTAAAATTAATATGACAACTCATAAAGTCGATACTTCCCCTATCATTTGTGTCGGCACCTAAAACGAATTCCCAACCATATTTTCAGACATTCCTAACTAATAGTGCGTCGCGACCGATTAATGACCCGCGGTCTTTTGGAAGCGATAATAGGCGTGGTGATATCGGGAAGGATCTAAGGGGTTACGTAAACTATAAAAAGTAATGACCTATTAATGTAATATATCATGACGGTGTGTCTACTGAGGGCAACTCGCCGACTCATAAAGTATATTTTATTGTTTTGGGCGGTATCGTTTGAATACCGAACGCTATATATATATAAGATTCTCCATACTAGAACTCTCTCTTCATTCAGAATCCAGTTATCGAACGAGTCAGTCAGTACAGAGCAATTTCTGCTTCATTATGAAGCGAATAAAAGTGAAGTTTAATTTCAATTAGAGAAGATGAAGTCTCATCTTCCTACGCTAAGTAAGCGTAGACTCCGTAGAGTTTATCTGGAGTAGCAAATTAATCAACCATATGCAGAATCATTGTGAAAGTGTAATTCATCAGAAATCATCCCAGTAGTAACTAAATAAATGGAATTAATATTTATCAAGAAGCTGAATAATCATATTACAACAAGTGAACGCGTAATATAATTCGGTAATAAAACGGAATAATTAAGTCAGTGGCTCTTCAGTGAGGGTAAGACATAAAACTGTTCATTTGGCAAGGTATATATGTATAGAGTAATAAGAAAATATTTCATTATTGATTTCATAGTAAAAGAAGAAATTATTGATTCATGGGCGTTACCCCATGAATTTCCTCAAATGGACGTGATTCGTCCTGTAGAAAGTTTCGTAAGCGGTCCTCTTCCTCTCTGGACAGTGTCAGGGCCGGTCTTGGCTCAATAATTCCAATGGGAAAGCACGGTGCGGGCCGAGCTTCCCTTGCAATGGGTTGGTTCTTTACCAAAATTTGCCCACTTCCTAGGTCGAGTCCAAACTGCCTTTTCCTCAATATGTCCATTCCTAGGACCATATCGGAGGACAGGCCACTCAGGTGTCCAAAATATTCCTTGAAACGGTGTTCTCCAACTCGGATCTCTACGTGATACGTGGCGGGGACGGTTTCCGTTTCTCCATTGGCCAGTCGAGCGGAACTCATAGCAGTTGGAGTTTTCGGTACTCCTAGCAGATCCCACTGCCTAGCTTTCCTGTCTCCAACATAGGAGATTACTGCTCCGGTGTCAATCAGTGCTTCGGTGGTGCCACCAGGAATCTTGACGGAAAGATACGGTCGATGGTCGTTGGTCGAGATATTGACGGTGAGGAAGGCGTCATGGGGGCGTGGCTGCACGGGCCTCAAGTCGTGGCAGCGCCCTAGCGGTTTTCCGGCCGTGGGCAAAGACAATCACAAGACATTACTCCGTCTCGTTTGCATCGGGAGCAGAATATCCTTGGAGCGGATTGACATTGGCTCCTGAAGTGCCCTGTGTGCCCGCATCGCCAGCACTCTCGGCTATCTTCGATTAGGCGGCGGTTGACTGGGCTGGCCTGTGCCGCGGCCTGCTGATTGATGGGAATCCTTGGAGATGGCGTGGCTACTGGGGCGATAAGTCTCGTTACCGCTGGTGGGGCCGATGGGGTTCGGTAGGGTGCCATAAACGGTGTTGAGACCGGTTTCTGAGCTTATTCTATTTCTGCTCGTAAAAGCTCGTATTCTCTGGCAGCTTTGGCAAACCCCTGCACGTTGTTGACGTCCGTCCTCTTGATTTTTCGTCGGAATTCTGGGTGCAGGTTGCGGTACAGCCAGTTCAACTCCTGGTCTGGCGGAATTCCACCATGGCGGCGTATCAGAGTCTGCAGGTCGGTGATGTAGGCCGCTGTATTTTCTCGAAGGCTGTGCGTTCTCCTACTTATGGCGGCTTCCAGATCGATTCGGTAATTAACTGGAAAGAAGAAGTCTTGGAAGGCGATACAGAAATCTCCCCATCTTGGCCAGCATGCCCGGTTGTTCCTGAACCACATGGCGGGCATTCCTTCCAATAACTCTGGCATAGCCTGTAGGAGGCGGTCAGGAGCAATGCCTTGGGATTCTCGAATTTCCTCTAATCTTTCGAGAAAGGCGGCGGGGTCAGTGGTCCCATCAAAGGTCACTCGCCAGTCCCTCACTCTTAGTGGAGCCATCCCTATACTCGGGGTAGGCGGCAGTGGGGCGGCCTGTGCTCCCACGAGGGTCCCGGTGAGCGCATGTGTCATGATCGGACTCCCGGTGCTCGTCACTGTTATCGTTGGGACGATTGTCGTCTGGGCGGTGGCTGTAACGGCTCCTGTCATTGTCGTGGGAAACGAAAACGGATTTGTGACGGCTGGCGCTGGTGATGCTGCCCGTCCTTCTCGGAGAAACTTTATGATTCTCCTTCGCTTCTCGTCGACGGTGCCGGTTGTATCTAACCGGAATCTAGTGAGCTCGGTGTCTAGCTCTTCTTTTCGTAGTTGATATACCCATCCGACGCGGGTGTCGTTGGGGTAACTTCCTGTACCTGGACTCAGAGGCAGTGGGCATGTGGCCGGCCCTGTGGTGGTCACTGGCACGCTCGTGGGGCTTCCCAGTCCTGTCGGCATCTTAGGTGAATATTCGGACTCGTCGTCTTATTTGTCTCCCTGTCGGCAACTTCTGGTCTTGGCTGGCACGTCTTACTTGGTTCACAGTCGGAACTTCACTCTCATTGCTTCTCGAGAACGGTATGTCTTATCGATGAACGGATGGCGGGGATCGCTTCTGCGCAATCGATTACCTAGTGACGGGGATATCTTACGGACGCCTGGCTCTCTTCTAAGCCGAATTTGATAATCTGTCAAAATTGACAGGTCGGTAGCCTATGACGGATTTTGGTGTCGTACACCCCACGACACCAGTTTTAGAAACTTTCAACGGTTCCTACTCTCCGGACTGTCTGTCTCTTTTTAGACCTGGTATCTTGCAAATGGTCAACACAGTCAGTAAACGGATGACTGAAACGGATTCTGCGCCCCTGAAAACCCATTGACGGAGGGGTCATTCGGCCTGCTGACTCTCTTTTGAGTCGAAGTTGACAATCTGTCAAAGATGACAGGTCGATGGCCTGTAATGAAATTCGGTGTTGCACACTCTGTGGAATCAGTTATGGCGATTCCCAACCGTCTCTATCTTACGAACGTGCTTTCTCTTTCTCAACTCCGGTATCTAGTTAACGGTTTGCCTGAACGGGAAACTGATGATGGCAATCGATTCTACACCCCCGAAAACCTATTCAACGAGGGGTCACTCGGCATATGGACTCTCTTTTGAGCCGAGGTTGACATCTGTCAAAAATGACAGGTCTGCCGATTTCGGTATATTTCGATGCGGTATGACCAACGGAGCTTGTTTTAGGGTTTTTTAACGGACTATGAGCTTTGGAATACTGATTTGACTTGGAAACGGACTCTGACCTACTTTTTTATTTCAGCAGGCTTGTTATACTTTATAAAAACCGGTCCCTGCTCGCACGCCAAATTTGTAAGGGTCTTTTTACCCTTTTTCCTTTTCTTGGCGCTTTCCTATCAAACTCTAGAATTCCCTCGGAAGCCACCTTTAGCTTTATAGTGGAAAAAGGCCACTTTTGCTCCGGGCAGTCTCAGTGAAGAAAATAAACACTCCAGGGGTCAGTATAGTATGGACAATACGGGGCCAGAAGGGCAGGCTTCAATTGCCCTTATCTGGGTTTCGTACCTGGGTGCTGACTGCACAATCAGTTGTTAAACTTAAAGCTCTGAATCAATTATTAAATAAAACAAAGGTCAGTTCCAAGTCATCCATAAGTAGTGTACCTATGAGAGTTCTGGCTCAAAATCCCATGCTTTTTGTTATGAAGGTTCATTTGGGTACTTTTGGTCCCGCGGCCATGATGTCCAGGAATATCAGGAGGAATGGGTTACATATCTGACGTATATATCTTACGTGGCTGACATAAATATCTTACTACTGAATCTCCCCATTTCTATTATGTATTCATTTTTCTTTTCTGCACATATAACAAGATTTTTACAGAAGTTAGATCTCCTACCTAGGATACCTGCTCACCAGGACAGTCATACATACATACATACACACATTAGTGTGACCAGACATGACCAATCTCGAATATATGTGACCAAACACGACAATCCGTGACCACTCGTGACCCTCCTTGTCCAGTCGGCTCGCATAAACATCCGTGACAACTCATGACCATTCATGAACATCGTTGACCTTCCGTGGCCACCCTTGAACGTCTTCTATCATCATCGTGACCATTCTTGTCGACTCGGCCTGCATTGCCATCGGTGATCACTCGTGAACATCCGTATACTTTTCGCAATGATCCTCGTGACTATCCTTGTCTAGTCGGCCTGCGTGTCCACCGTGAGCATCCATAAACATCCGTGACCATCCGTGACCCTTCGTGACCACCTGTAGCCATCCAAAAAATCACAGTTTCAATAGTTCGCTTGTTTTAATATCTCTAATAATATTCTTCAATATCAACATTACCTAACCAAAACTAACTAAGTCTCTGGGAGAGATGGATTATGTGTTTTGATCATTTGCTTCCATTTTTTATATATACTACTATACTTCAATTCTAAGCACTTCATATTGATATATGTACTGATATTTTTCGATAAAATCCAATCAAAACCAACTAAATCTTTGAAGAGTTGAGTTCTGTTATTTTCACCGGTATTTTATTAAGTCTTTTGTTTCAGCTTCTCACCATTTCAATGCATCATTAATTTCACGATCCTTTCGTCTTCAGTTCTACAAACTGAGTAATGCTATATAATGTTCTCATCCACCCATGATTTCAAGAACAAGTCTCAACAAGTTCAAACAAGTTTGCACAAGTTCAATATAAGGATGTTCGGGAATCTACGGTCTGCAGGTGTTCATTATCGTGAATCTTCGGATTCATAATCATGCCGATCGTGGATATGAGAAGCAACTGTACTTCTAGAATCATTATTCATCAGTCTCTCATACGAGAAACATCTTGCTCCTTGCTCTTATATAATCATCACGAATTAAATTCAAAATGTCGTCTGCAGCAGAATACCTACGGAAAATTCAAGAGCAACTGGACAGGGTCAAGTTGCAACCCAGTTCTTTACCAATAGAACTTGGGGTCAGGGAGTGCAATAGAGTGTCACGATTATTGCACAAACGTCTGAAGCGTGCGGATGTTTCAGGTGAAAAACAACATTTATTGGCAGCTATAGGACAATGTAAATCCTTCAAGCAGAATTTCAAAGCATTGCGTGTCACAGGCAGAGGCTTGCCATTGAGAGTTCTCACAGCTAAGCACCGAGTTCGATGGGAAGATACCGCAGCAGCTTTCGAAGGACGTATTAGAAACGGTATCATAACTAATCTTAAACATTTGGACCTACGGCAATTCTTAGATGATTGCAAAATATTCTTCAGTCGGCGTATACAGAACATATTGAAAAAATACGAAGCAGTCAAAGTGAATACAGTGTTTTGTGGGGAGTTCTCTACAAACCAAGGCAATGAAGATGATACCGAGTTCAAATATTTGAATACGAAGAATAAACCCATTTATCGAGACACCGACTTGACTAAGTGGTTTATCACCAATGTAACGGATAACATTCTGACCGATTTCGATGAATTTCAAGTAAATGGTAGCGGGTGGACTATGAAAAAGATCGTTAACCTACAAGTGAATATAAACAAATTCACACCTCAAAGAGGTTCATCGTATATAGACCTACCTGAATCTATCAAACTAAAGAAGGCTTGTGTTAATATCAAGAATGATGATCAAGCCTGTTTTGCATGGAGCATTGTGAGCGCGGTTTTTCCTCAGAAGAATAGTGATAGAACCTCTTCTTACCCTCATTATTCAACGGTCCTCAATCTAAAAGGGATTCAGTTTCCAATGACAGTGAAACAAGTTCCACGTTTTGAGGAGCAGAATAATTTATCAGTGAATATTTACATACTAAAGAAAAAAAAGATAAGCTTCCAAACACTTCCAATTCACCTAACCAAAGACAAGAAAGATAAATATATCAACATTTTGATGATCCAGAAGCAGTACTACAACGAAGATGAAGACCAAGAAGAAAATACTTTTGATTCCCAACCGATTCAGTATCATTTCGTTTGGATTAAAAACTTGTCTAGGCTCCTATCATCTCAGCTAGCACCTCGTCATGGAAAGAAGTTCTTCTGTGATAGGTGTTTCCACTATTTTTATACACAAGCTAAATTAGATTCTCAATATGAGAGATGTAAATCAATCAACGAGTGTGAAATTAAACTTCCGCAGCCAGGCAAAGACATGTTGCAGTTAAAAAATTTCAAAAACAAAGAATCTGTTCCATTTGTCATATATGCTGATTAAGAGTGTGTTTTGAATCCTGTGAACAATAAGCGTAAATATCAAGAACATGTCCCCTATAGTATAGGATATTACGTTAAATGCAACTATGATGATTCTCTGATGTAACATCGAAAACTATATTGAAAGTGTATAAATATCCTAATATAGCCTCAAAAAGAGTAAGATATCCCTTGTCAAACGCCCCCTTTTGAGAACTGATACGAACGATGTCACCCACATGATATCTTACTCTTTTTGAGGCTATATTAGGATATTTATACACTTTCAATTTAGTTTTCGATGTTACATCGAGAATCATCATAGTTGCATTTAACGTAATATCCTATACTATAGGGGACATGTTCTTGATATTTACCCTTATTGTTCACAGGATTCAAAACACACTCTAAATCAGCATATATGACAAATGGAACAGATTCTTTGTTTTTGAAATTTTTGAACTGCAACATGTCTTTGCCTGGCTGCGGAAGTTTAATTTCACACTCGTTGATTGATTTACATCTCTCATAATGAGAATCTAATTTAGCTTGTGTATAAAAATAGTGGAAACACCTATCACAGAAGAACTTCTTTCCATGACGAGGTGCTAGCTGAGCCTAGACAAGTTTTTAATCCAAACGAAATGATACTGAATCGGTTGGGAATCAAAAGTATTTTCTTCTTGGTCTTCATCTTCGTTGTAGTACTGCTTCTGGATCATCAAAATGTTGATATGTTTATCTTTCTTGTCTTTGGTTAGGTGAATTGGAAGTGTTTGGAAGCTTCTCTTTTTTTTCTTTAGTATGTAAATATTCACTGATAAATTATTCTGCTCCTCAAAACGTGGAACTTGTTTCACTGTCATTGGTAACTGAATCCCTTTTAGATTGAGGACCGTTGAATAATGAGGGTAAGAAGAGGTTCTATCACTATTCTTCTGAGGAAAAACCGCGCTCACAATGCTCCATGCAAAACAGGCTTGATCATCATTCTTGATATTAACACAAGCCTTCTTCAGTTTGATAGATTCAGGCAGGTCTATATACGATGAACCTCTTTGAGGTGTGAATTTGTTTATATTCACTTGTAGGTTAACGATCTTTTTCATAGTCCACCCGCTACCATTTACTTGAAATTCATCGAAATCGGTCAGAATGTTATCCGTGATAAACCACTTAGTCAAGTCGTTGTCTCGATAAATGGGTTTATTCTTCGTATTCAAATATTTGAACTCGGTATCATCTTCATTGCCTTGGTTTGTAGAGAACTCCTCACAAAACACTGTATTTACTTTGACTGCTTCGTATTTTTTCAATATGTTCTGTATACGCCGACTGAAGAATATTTTGCAATCATCTAAGAATTGCCGTAGGTCCAAATGTCTAAGATTAGTTATGATACCGTTTCTAATACGTCCTTCGAAAGCTGCTGCGGTATCTTCCCATCGAACTCGGTGCTTAGCTGTGAGAACTCTCAATGGCAAGCCTCTGCCTGTGACACGCAATGCTTTGAAATTCTGCTTGAAGGATTTACATTGTCCTATAGCTGCCAATAAATGTTGTTTTTCACCTGAAACATCCGCACGCTTCAGACGTTTGTGCAATAATCGTGACACTCTATTGCACTCCCTGACCCCAAGTTCTATTGGTAAAGAACTGGGTTGCAACTTGACCCTGTCCAGTTGCTCTTGAATTTTCCGTAGGTATTCTGCTGCAGACGACATTTTGAATTTAATTCGTGATGATTATATAAGAGCAAGGAGCAAGATGTTTCTCGTATGAGAGACTGATGAATAATGATTCTAGAAGTACAGTTGCTTCTCATATCCACGATCGGGCATGATTATGAATCCGAAGATTCACGATAATGAACACCTGCAGACCGTAGATTCCCGAACATCCTAATATTGAACTTGGGCAAACTTGTTTGAACTTGTTGAGACTTGTTCTCGAAATCATGGGTGGATGAGAACATTATATAGCATTACTCAGTTTGTAGAACTGAAGACGAAAGGATCGTGAAATTAATGATGCATTGAAATGGTGAGAAGCTGGAACAAAAGACTCAATAAAATACCGGTGAAAATAACAGAACTCAACTCTTCAAAGATTTAGTTGGTTTTGATTGGATTTTATCGAAAAATATCAGAAAATTAATTAAATATAAAAAATGGAAGCAAATGATCAAAACACATAATCCATCTCTCCCAGAGACTTGGTTAGTTTTGGTTAGGTAATGTTGATATTGAAGAATATTATTAGAGATTTAAAACAAGCGAACTTTGCATCTGTCGATTTGTTTGATGGCTACAGGTGGTCACGAAGGGTCACGGATGGTCACGGATGTTTATGGATGCTCACGGTGGACACGCAGGCCGACTAGACAAGGATAGTCACGAGGATCATTGCGAAAAGTATTCACCGATGGCAATGCAGGCACGGATGTCACGAGTGATCACCGATGGAATGCAGGCCGACTGGACAAGGAGGGTCACGAGTGGTCACGGATTGTCGTGTTTGGTCACATATATTCGAGATTGGTCATGTCTGGTCACACTAATGTGTGTATGTATGTATGTATGACTGTCCTGGTGAGCAGGTATCCTAGGTAGGAGATCTAACTTCTGTAAAAATCTTGTTATATGTGCAGAAAAGAAAAATGAATACATAATAGAAATGGGGAGATTCAGTAGTAAGATATTTATGTCAGCCACGTAAGATATATACGTCAGATATGTAACCCATTCCTCCTGATATTCCTGGACATCATGGCCGCGGGACCAAAAGTACCCAAATGAACCTTCATAAGAAAAAGCATGGGATTTTGAGCCAGAACTCTCATAGGTACACTACTTCCATAACAATTTATTATCTACTACTCTTTACAAGCTGGCTAGCGGTAGCCTTCAGGACTATAAATAACACGGCAAGCTATACTATAGAAGGGGGAAGGGGTGTAAAGCGTACTAAGGCGGGTATATCCAGTTACTCAAAGCTCATGCGGGAAAAGATTCAAAATGTAGTATAAAAGCTCAAAAGGACGGGGTGCAAACACGGTATAATAACATTGAAGCAAAGCGAGTCTCTACTGGTAAGTTTACGAACGGCCATACATATTAGAGGAGTAAGTAGTTTGACGTTGTGCGTGTGTGAGGGCCTTTAATGTTTTCTGACATTCCCTGTATACGGTGAATCCCCTATTGACGGTCTCCCGAATGTCTATTCTACGCGGCTGTTAGTGTGGCGAGGCCCTCATTAGTGCCTTGCGACCCAACTGACAGTTTGTTCCTCCCTCGGCTAATTTATAAACTCGTCTTGCGGTTTTTCCGCTTCTAAACTACACGACTGTTAGTGTGGCGAGGCCCTCATTAGTGCCTTGCGACCCAACTGACAGTTTTCCCTCTTTCGGCTAACTACCAATTCTCATTGCGCTGTCGGCTTCTAACTACCCGACTGTTAGTGTGGCGAGGCCCTCATTAGTGCCTTGCGACCCAACTGACAGTGTTTCCCTCTTTCGGCTAAGTTCAAACTCTCATTGCTACTTTCCGGCTTCTAACTACACGACTGTTAGTGTGGCGAGGCCCTCATTAGTGCCTTGCGACCCAACTGACAGTTTTCCCTTCTTTCGGCTAACTCACCCTTTATTCGTGTTTATTTAGACAAAGGTCCCCACTTACGAAACCGGTCACTACTACTTACTCATAGAATTGATATTCTCACCGATTTCTTTGAAACTTCCGATCACGGCTACTGAACTACTTTTACTCGTGGTGGTCACTCTGGCTTCTCGAACGGTACTACCAAGTGCTTGCGTTCTGAACTATACTTCGGCAAACTTTTCCCCCTCTACTAATTACATTAAATCTATGCGCGGACTGATCGCGAGCGACATCGCCATTTATCAATACCTTGTACCTTATACCTTCTATCTTCCTGCGAAGTCCAACTTCGGGTGTTCTCTCTCGGGCCTGGCTCTGCTGCTCCCCCTGGCGTGTTGGCTGGCTTCGCTGCTTCGGAACGACTGACTGCTTTCTCTCGCCTTGGATCCAATGTCCAGAATATCGGCCTCCCCTCCTTCGTGACGTCAACGGCTGGTCGGACACAGTGTCATGTTCTCGGTGGCGACGGCTGGGCTATTTCTCTGCGTGGCGATCGGACTGTTGGCTCGTACGTGAATGAATGCGATCCCCGTGGAGACTTTTGATTCTCGAGTTTTGCGTTCGTTTCAAGCGCTTGCTCCAGAGTGGGGCGGGTGACGTACGATTTCTTTGTTTCGCTATGTGTTCCGAGGTGTTTTACGTAATCGATTCGGGAGGGCTATTTATTACGAAATGTGTAATTCATGCTTCGCGAATTTATGTCGGACAAGAATGATATTTTTCCGATTATTATTAACGGAGATAGGGCTTTTATTACTTTATTTACACTCGGAGCTTGTGAGACTGTTGAAATGGATGAAAAACTATTGTAAATAACTAGAACCCTAGTAACTTCGTTACAACGAAATAGTAAATTATTATAATGTTGTTGATAGCATTATTCATGCTTCAGAATATAATAAATCTAAATATAATTTCTGTAACAAATATCGAGCTACGGATAGTCGTTCGCATTTTGTTTTGATAGAACATAAAGAACAAGGTATAGGTGATCTATTTCAGATGAAAATGGGTCACTATTTACCAAATTAACCAATTTTTCGGAATAACATCAATCGAGTTGAAGTTATCAACTACAAATAATTCAATTAGTTATATTTCCAAATATTATACAGATAAAGAAGGTATCAATGAAATAGTAGACACAATTGCCTCAGAAGATTATAAATTGAAAAGGATACATTTTAATATACAAGGTAGAGAGGTCAAACATATGAATCGCAAAATTGTAGATAATTGTATGGGCACAATCAGCTATATTGATAAACAAATGGTGGTTTTGAAATTCTCAGGAAATAATATTCCTGACAGTGTCAGAATCGACATGGTTACCTTTCTCTTCCGTTGAGCCTTATTATTACCATGTCATCCAGTGTTTTAAATGTATGGACATACAAGTACATAAACTGAAGGTAAAGCGAGATGTGGAATATGTCCAACAGAAAACTCTAACAATGATCCATGTACCAAAAACAGTATCACATGTGTACATGCAACGATCATACTTCTGAATCGCGCAATTGCACGAAAAAAAAAGGATTTGTCAATTCAACCAAATTTATTTGGTCACTCTCATTGGCGTGACCCGACTTAATGAAATTCATTCCAAAAAGCAGGTGTATTCGATTGATGGAATCATTATATTGCGGTGACAAAATGGATTTATCAATGCAATGCTAACATTCCTTTGATTTGCATATATGTTCATTTATTGAAACAATCTCCAACTCATATTGAATGGAAATTTGTTTCAACACAAATATAAGATTTATTTGAATCTAACAACGAAAATAGATTAATTCAAATAGAAGAATGTTATATTGGTTGAATTATATGCGCTAGATGGCGAAGCGGTCGCACAACTGACCCTAACTTAGATAGTGTTACCGAATATCAAAGACAACTTATCATTGTTGCGACCTCTGGACTCAAATATCTGGTGTAGGCTCTCATGATTGGTTGTCATATTTTCCAATTCAGTGGATTAATAAAGAATAAAATGATAACTCATTTGAATAAATATTTTCAGTGATGGAATCAGCGTATTTATGTCGAATTGATTAATTAAAAAAATATAATTTCAAATATTTCTTTGAATTTATCAATTCCACATAAATACTTGTTTGAATGAATATTTTTGTTAAAACAATAAGAAAATTTTGTAGATCTGATTATTCGATTTAACAAAATAATTATAGGGTTGAAACAACATTTCTGTCAAAACGAATTATGAATAGAGTTGGTCGAATTAAGTATTTGGTCCGTGCAAATTAGTTTCAGTTGATCAAAACTTAAAATTTGATCCAACACCAAGAAATAGTTTTACTCAATTTGATATTATATTTTATCATGCATATATGACACTTTTATTTGTATGATTCGAATATATTTCATTTTATTTCTTTCTCTGGGACCTGCTTTCAGGAAACAAGCTTACATAAAAAAATTATGGCAACTGAAAACATAACTTTTGAAGAGGCAGACAATACTCCAAATGCTGAAGTTATAATTCACAATAGATTTGCTTCATGATTTGGAAAAGTTTTCTCAATTACCAGTACGAATTACTGAGTTTCCATTTCCATCTCCCAGAAACTCACCAGCACAAAATGAAATTTAACAAAATTCAAACCTACCCGAGAAAAGTATCTCGCAATTAAAAACACGTAAAACCCTTCCACCTGTACATTCGCACACTTATATGACTTTAACTACCTCAAAACCTCCCTCAATTCTTCCTAACCTCTATTGAAATGATATAAGCTTATATAAATTTCAATTTAAATTAAACAATTCGTGCAAAGTTTCATACATAATAGATTCAATCTAAAGGAAATCAATATTGAAGGTTCGGTGTCACAAATTTTCAATGTTTCAAATGAAAGTGATGAAAATAATGGACACGCAGTTGATGATATATCTGAATATTCATCAGACTATATCACTGCTTCAGGAAGTCAGAGTCACTTAATTGCGATGAAGATCTCAACATAAATGTAACGGTTTTATCCGGAACTTGGTTGAAAGCTAATTATTATTTCAAAATTAAGGGTTTCAACATTGTTGGAAATGCAGAACATGGAGGTTATGTCTTTTTTCGAAAGAGGAAGTAACCGCCCCTCTCACTGCGACCTTCTCATATTTATTGTAGCTTGATCTTAATTAAATTAGTCCAGTACTTCTGACGGAGTTGATGATAGTGTTTCCAGCTAGCTGCCCGTAATCCATACGAAATAATTTTGTTTGTTCCAGACCCTTGCATTTGCACAAGATGTGCTCTGCTGTTTCTGACTCTTCTTGGCAAAAACGACACCCTGTGCTTGCTCTCTTCAACTCCAATTTTTAAAGATAAGTTCGCAGTCTCCCGTGACCTGTTCAGTTCTAACAGGTCCAGTCTGGAAACACTACTTTGGTTATGCTTTTTGATATTCCGATGGACTGTGAACTCTTTCATGGAGCCTTCTCTTCCTTCAAAGCGTTTATATCCAGGGACCCATAACAGAGTCATTATGTTGTATCTGCCTACTGAAGGGCTTTCATGCAGTTCTAAGCTGTTCACAGCCGGTGAAACTTTTTTCGAAGTCACAAGAGTGGTTTCGGATCCCACAATGGAAGGTTAGGCCTCCGTGATCTCAACTCGTTTTTATTAACTTCTGAGGGTTGGTGATACAACCAAGAAAGCGGTTGAAAACAACAATTTTACAACAAAAATTCCATCTGACTTGATGTCCGACATGATTGATTAATTAATCCTTACTGTTTCTTTTCAGAATTTCTGGCAAGCAGAGTTCAATTACATGAACTTCTGCCTGGAATACTGAGCCATAGTGTCCCAGATTTTCACTACGGTTGAATTCTGACTGTACTCCATGTACTCCAGTCCCAAGTTAGTCTTCCGTTTTGGAGCCCTTCTGTGTACCATTGAAGATTGGCCCTTGTGAGTTCTCATTCTTTTGTTTTCCATTCATTTCTACCCGGGAGGAGAATCTCATAAGGTGATTCAAAGTTGTATAGGAGAAAATTTGTAACTGATTATATTGCTAGAATCGCATCTTCGATCTTGCGACAACTTTCCCCATTATTACTCGTTCACTTTATCAGCTTTCTGTATACACTCACTTTCGCTTCCTTCTCTGAGAAAATGTGCAGAAGAGGGATAATGAGGGGGACTTCAATTGCTGCTGTCGGGGTGGTAAATATTACTCTTGTTATGTATGATTAGACACGCTTGCCTCTGGAGTTTGTTGAGCTTTTCTGGTGCACTTTTTCTGCCCTTTCGCTCCCCCAGACGACCGCTTCGTGGGTAAAGCCAATACATTTGTTTGGGTTGCATTCCCAATGTTTTCCCACAGATCCTTCTACAAGTCCATAGGGAATAGTTTCTTATTCAGAATTACCCCTGGGTATTCGACTTCTTCCTTGAATGGAATTGTTCCACCATTGAGGGTCAAATTTCTTGGTGAATCTAGCTCCCTACTCGGTCTTGCCGAGGTTGACCGATAATTCCTCTTTTTCACGCCATCTCGTGATAGTCCTGAGAGCCTCTTGTGATATGTCACCTCTCCAAACTCTCCCCTACCTTTGTCGTCAGCATAGGCACGAATTTCGATTACCTTCGCCATAACGGTCCTGATCAGATCGTCTACTAGAAGTTCCCACATTAGGGGAGATAAAACCCTTCTTTTATCAGTCTCTCATCGCTCAGGCCACAATTTTCTCCTGGTGGAGAAAACTCGAGATTATTTCGTATTTCAACATCGCCAGGATCCAGTTACAAAAAAAATCCGATATCCCTTTGTTGATTGCTGCTCTGCGTAGGGATATCGATAGTGCATTGTTCAATGATCATTCAATGTCGAGAAAGGCTGTTACTGCAATTTTTCCGCATCTCAGAGAATCGTTCAGTTCACCGACGAGGTTTTTTAATGCAGTATCTGTTGATTTTTCTGCCTGGTAAGCATACTGGTGGGTGCTGAGAGGGTTTTCTTGCATATGCCTATCCAGTACCTTATCTGTGGCTTTCAGAAAAAATAATGTAAAGCTGATGGAGGGGTAGAAATTGGAAAAACATACAATCTGCATAGTTGAAATTGAGGGGGTGAGACTTCATATTGTTTTGATAAACAAACCACCTGATATAATTTTTGATCAACTTACACACAAAACAATATTCGCATGTGATTGTATGTGCTTGCAGGGCTGTGCCGTTAACAAAGAGCATTGTAGTGGATTATTGGAATCAATAGATAAATCTGATTTGATTGTAATCAATAATGGCAGTCCCACACGAGTCACTAGACCTTATCGCAGATATATTACAGTGATGTCACCCTATTTGACTATTTGATCGATGAAGTGTCTTGGAGGGAAGTTATCAAAAGCACAAGCAGAAAAATTAATCCTGCTAGTAAAAGTTGTGATTCTCGGGCAGACTGAGCATTGTATGGCATTTTCATGGATGTTGCCTTGCAAAATATCGATATAAATGAAATATCTTCTTTGAATGATAATCAGTATACCTTCCACTAGTTCCACCAGTACACCTTATTGGTGGCACAATGATTGTAGATAAATGGTGAATGAACGATTTCTCCGTGTATAAATGTTCTTCAAATTGGGAGAATCATTATTCCAAAAAAAATGAGGCCGCCTGTAAACGCCTCCTCAAGCTTGAACGATGAGAGAGTTGGATAATATATTCGAATGAATTGAACGAAAGTACTTCAATATCACTGATTTGGAAGATTGTTGAGTCAGTTAGATTCTGGACAATGAGGCTCGTCCTTGTGCTGGTCGTAAACCTCCTATAAACTCAAGTGAATACTAATTAACAAATTCTAACGATTGAATAATGTAAGGAATGTTAGGATTGAAAATGTTCCTGAAAGAGACAAAAACCACTCCTGATGGATTGACTGGCTTCTCCTACAAAATGCAGTATTCTGATTCCAATAAAATATTCTTTTTGAATATATTCAATGGTTGGTGGGCTGAAGCATAAATAATACATGAATGAGAAAAATGCATTATCGTATTGATACCTGAAACGGGTAAAAACCGAGAACCTACTCCTTTAGTCCAATTTATCTGATGTGATGCGCTTCAAAGATATTATAGGTAATGATAAAATTGCGATTGGAATACTATCTTGAAACTGACTCTATACTTTCATAAACACGGTTCGGTTATAGTAGAGGATTAGGTACTTTTTAGCAAAATTTATTACAGATATTTGACGGGAATTTTAAAAAAATGATTTTTTTTGCGTATCTCTCACTAGATCTATAAATTCTATTCAATAAAATTATTTATGTAGGTAAATATATAAAAACGACCCATATTATCTACGATATTTTCAGTGGTCGAGAAATATATGTCAAAAACTAACTTAATGAGTGATATGGGCCCAAATTGGTATATAACGGTTTTACCCAAGGCTCGATACTGAGCCCCATAATATTTCATATCTATGAAAAATATTGTAAGAATGTTAGAAATTCACGCGTGACTCGTTTATTGAGAACTTGCGGATTTTATCATATGAAAAAGCAATAATATATACAGAGTGTTCTTAATAACATGGTAATATTTAAGGAGGATTTTCTTGGGTCTATTGTCAGAAAAAAAGTATTGAAGTTTTCAGATTTTTTTTGTTTATGATAACTTTGGTATGACCCTGGATAATTTTGTAAGGCGTAGAACTCATTTTATATGCGTCGGTATGCATTTTCTGCTGTACAACATAGTTTTTTTTTTACAAGTAGAGTTTGTGCGGGATTTGCACATAATACAGAGACAAGTGATACGCCACTGCTTTTTCTTGAAGTAAAAATCATTTTTGAAATCCCTATTTTTTCCCCAGGTCCTGATCTGTTTTTGTTTGACGTACAGTTTTCGCATGAAAAAATAAAAATCATTCATTTGCACGTTGTTTTGAAATTGGGTAATATCAAGGATAAAAAACGTATCTAGTAGTTGAGAAGCAGATTTTGTTTTATGAACATAAACAGTTTTGACAGTTGTCTACCCAGTCTAGTTTCACGTATTTAAGTCATCAAAATGAATAATATTATTGAAAAAACATGGACCATTTTACGAATGCTGGGTTTGCAGATATGCATTACATGTATGGGCTATCTGATGGTAACGTACTGGAAGCCAGGCGATTGTATGAAGACTGCTTCCCACATAGAAATATTCCGGATGCACGAACATTTTGAAACATTCAGAGAAGCCTGTGCGAAAAGGAAAGTTTTGAACCAGACAATCATCTAAAAGAAATACAACGTACTGTTAGAACATCAGAACTTGAGGTAGCGGTTTTGAATTCAATCGAGGAAGATCCCGGATTAAGTACCCGAAAAATTAGGAACAATTTGAATGTCTCATATATTTTTGTTTGGAAAATTCTCCATGACATTTCATCATATCCCCACCATATCCAACGGGTTCACTACTCTATCGCGACTTCCATTGCGGATGAACTTTTGCCAATGGTTTCTTAAAAGAAGAGTGAACATCCATTATTTGGTACTGAAATGTTATTCACCGATGAAGCCAATTTTTCTAGAAACGCCATTCATAACTTTTACAATAATAATTTTTGGGCTGAAGAAAACTCAGATACAATCCCGTCACCAGGAGCAGTTTTCCGTGGGCTGGAATATGCGGTGATTATTTGATTGGACCCTATTTTCTTCATGCTCTGGCGCTCAATGCTCTGGCGCGCGAATATTTAAACCAAAAAAAAAAATAATTATCGCTGGATAAGTCGCGGAGGACCATATGCATAGCCACCCAGGTCCCGGACCTCAATTATTAAGATTATTTCCTGTGGGGTCATCTTAGAACAGAAGGTTCATATTTTGTGTTAGCATTCCAAAATATATTTAGATTCCATTAATTTTATACTGTTACCGTTCAAAAATCATTCTCTCAAATAAATTTTGTGTATAAAGATACATAAATGGTTTTCTCTCGTAAGTGGTCTAGCGAGATGCAAATAAATTAGTTTTCTTTTTTTAAGCAAAAACCGTACGTCAAACGAAAAAAAAAATCAGAATACTAAATTCTCTCAAATAAATAAGAAAAAGCAGTGGCGTATCACTTTCCTCTCTTAAATGATTCAGTGCAAATTCCGCACGGACACCACTGGCACGATTTTTTTTTTAGTGTACACCATAACATGCCTTTGAATGCTTAGAAGATGCATACTACGTTTCCTAAAATATTTTTTCTCAAAACTTTAGCATCCTCCAGTTCAAAAGTTAAGACCTTTGGACCTATGTTCATATGAATTTTTTTTCCCAAAATTGACTCAATAATAACCTCTTTCAATAGTAGCATCTCATTAAGAAACACTCTGTAGGTATAAAATAATAATGATGATTTTGATATAAAACTTCAAACTGCTGATGTCACGAAGTGGCAACAAAATCAGGGAAGGTGGGAAGAAGTGTATGGAAATCTGGATGAAAGTGAAAGAGTGTGGTGCTTCGATACTGCAGAATTTGTGACTTATAGTCTGAATCTAGTCAGAATGAGTACCTAGGTGTTTTGGTGGTAGTAGATTAATCAAGACGATATTACAATTTTCCGATTTATTGTCACAGTCTTCCCATAATCGCTTTCTGGGAGTTTTGGGAAACTCAAATTGAATTTGTTCCTATCCCAATCTAAGAATTGACGATTGAAAGAGTTTCACCATTCATGGTGAGATTCGACTAAAATCGTAATTTCACCTTATTTCAACTAGTAACTAGTAGAAAACCACCCAAATTGACGAGGACCATGGTGAATCGGAAGGTCGAAGAATTTTTCGATCTGATATGTTTTGGATTTGATTCTAGTTGAAGTAGACACGTATTCCATCCGTAGTTTTCATTTTTTATTTTACTAGCTGGTACCCGTGACTTTTTTCGCGTAGAAATTCTTTGTTTCCTATGTTTTCCTTTGTGTCATGCCTGTGACTTTGCCAGCTCTCCGTTATTTCATAATTCCATTTTCCTTTATCCCGTTATCTCGTTAACTCCGATTTCTGTTATCCTGTAGCGTGTCTTGTAGCCATTATTTATATTGCAACATTTTCCCTCGGCTAATTCACTCAGAACGAGAGACTCGTGTGGGAACTGGCCCTAATAAATTCATATAGTGTGATGTTAAATATTATTATTTTGTGACCCTTTTTCTTATTTTTGGACGCCACTCTGTTAAACATAAAACTAGAAAAATAATCTACTGCAACTGAGAACTTGTAGATTAAAACGTATGCATAAATTATGGACAATTTAAAAAGTACTCTGTGGATGGGTTTATTTAGAAATCAAACTCTAGTTGCTTATAATATCCAATGTATTTTCAATTATCACAATAATGTGGTATCCCACATTATAAAAATCACATAGGTATAGATATTCAAGAAAAAAAAGGTTTTCGATATTTTCTCCACTGAACAATCCTTGGGTTACGTTTCAAAGTATAGTATCGATACAGGAGTTTCCTCGAATTCAAAATAAGGTTGATATGTGAATATCAACTTCATAAAAACAACGGTGTCGGTACTATAATCATATATACAATTTGACATTGCTGAGAAGGTTTCAATGAGTACAGTTATGTAATATAGGCCGTAGAGAACATATGACAACAAAAATATGGGTATTTCCCAACTTTGAAATATTACACACTGTTGCATCATCAATTATGTTTATACCTTTGGAGAAAATCAACACAATGAAGGTAAATCATATTTTTAGTGAATAAATCCATACACAATGTTAATAGACAATGGAATTTGAAAATCGACAACGCAATTTGTACCAACAACGTAATGTGTACAAGCACTTCAACTCAAAACGAGTTACAAAAAATATCCTAAAACAGACTGACCTTAACAATCCTGGGGTAGTATTAAGTATACACAGACAGTGCTATATACTAATCTGGATGTCCACAGGAGCACTGCAAGTCAGCCCTTTGGTAGGACACATCAGCTTGCTGAGTTGTTTGTGACCTCCTGATAGTCCTAAACCATGAATTAATTTGCCTGTAGGTACCATTATCAATTGATCGTTACCAGGAACAAAGAACCCTATAATATTAATACGATTTGAACCTGACCAATATATAACTCATTTGTACTTCTTGGTTTCGTAGCTCCAGACTTGATTATCAAAATTTGTCTAAATTCTCTTGATCATACTGTAACATAACAAAGTAAACGAGCTTAGAATCGAAATTGCTAGAGGTTAAAGAAACCATGGGAGTTCATACCGATAAAATATTTAAATCTTTACTGTAAAATTATTTCGGTTGAGAAATTTTCTTACCATCATTCAAAGAAGGGTGTTTCAAATATATAGAGGAATTTACACTTTGAATCCATTAATTATCAAAGTCTGCTCGTGTCATTCTCTATTAAAAACTCGTGAGAAGTGTAATCGCATTCATATAGTTACCATAGAAAATACGATAATGGATTAAATCATAACCACTGGGAACTGTATTCAAATCTACACTCGTATTTTCTCAAAACTACTACCAGAAGAGAAAAATTACAATGTTGGTCTCGCCATCACTTTCACAACGAAAAGAAGGCCTTTTTCCGGAAATCTCCTTCACTTTAATTTTCTCACTCGAGAACCCGAAATGCAAATTCCGTGGGTAATTTGAATTCACCTCTGAACTTTTTTTCATATTCGAATAACTTTTTCCAATCTCTTGAGAAGAAAAAGGACAGAGTATATTTAATGACTTGAATGTACCATAAATGTACATGAGTACCATGAATGATTACTGATATCAAATAGAAAATTAATTATTATTGAATTAATTACCAACATTTCATGTTCTTTCAACTTTCAACCAATGATCTTTGATTATGATCAATAACTCCTTCCAGTTACTTTACCAATATTTTCACAAGTATTATTAACTTCCCCCTATTTAAATAGGTGATTCTTCATCAACACCAGTTTAAACAATGAGAATTATAAAAAATTCATCATTTCAAAGTCGCTTGCTTTTTGTGGACTGTGAAATAACCAAACGCTTCACTTATTCAAGTAACACTAAACAGTAATTTTCAGATACGAAATCGCAGCGTTGTCTAGTCGGTGTCAACGCCGATTGTCCCGAAAAACCGGAAAAACAAAAGACACAGTTCCAACACGCACAGGGTACCAACGTTTGATGCTTAATCTGAGTAGAGAATCAAATCACAAACAATTTTTGTAAATTTTGAGAACTTTTGACTGGAAACCGAACAACAGTTCGGTAAAATTACAAAACGCATAAGAAAAAATATTTTTTCAGTGAAATTACAATAAGTTATACAATTTTCAAGTCAGAGTTGTGAGAATACTAAAAATATTCGTAAATTTCTAATGACTTTGGAGTAATTTCAGTTTCAATATATTTTTGTAACTTTATAAAAATTGTAGTGAATCAAATCACAAACAATATTCGTAAATTTACAAAACTTTTGACTGAAAACCGACCAACAGTTCGCTAAAATTACATAACGCTCAAGAAAAATACAATTTTTCAGATAAATTACAATACATCATGTAATTTTCAAGTCAGAGTTATAAAAATAATGAAGATATTTTTAAAGTTCCAATGATTTCAGAGTAATTTCAGTTTCAATATATTTTTGTAACTTTACAAAACATTGTAGTGAATCAAGTCACAATCAATGCAATGTGCTCATCTGTTGTTTTGCTTCCTGCGCCTGGCGTGGGGCGCTGGGGATGGCGGGGGTCGGGGGCGCTTTGCGGGCTTGGGAGGGTTGTGCACTTTGTGCAGATGTCTTTCGATTATTCTGCACAAGTGTATTCAGTTTCCCACATTTAATGTTTTTATATGTTTTTATGTGTTTTGTATATGTTTTTATATGTGTGTATTCATGTTTACATCTCTACATTTCTACTTCACCTTTATAACTCTCATTTTATTTTGTTATTTTTGTATTTTTGTCTTTTGATTATGCTAATATTAGGTTGAGTTTGGTTGAGTGGAAGACCATCACCTCGCGCCCAGCAAGAGATGAACTTCGCCATTTCAGTATACCATTTTAACTGTACTGAATAAAGATTATTATTATTATTATTATTATTATTATTATTATTATTATAAATCAATGTTTGTAAATTTCAAAAACAGTTCGGTGAAATCACAATACGTGTAGGGTTACTACATGAAGATTGTAAAATTACGACTCATCTTAGTAGGTTTTCTCACATGTCTTGGAATACTCGAATTGTATTATATTTTGTATTGCCAATACACTGATTTGTAATTTTACACATATGTTGTATTGTAAAACAATTGTAGTTTTACAAAAAAATGTAACAGTGAAGGGTATTCATTTTAACATTCTATTTAGGATAGTTTCTATTCCAATAAAAAATTTCAAGATATTCTATGCGCCTTTCGGTTTGACTGAGAGACCCCTGAGTAGAACCCTAAATGCTGAATTTCAGTGATAGTTTACTAATTTTGCACTTTCCGCACCTTGACTATGACCTGTAATATAGAATGTTCGCGAACTCGAGAGTTGTTTGTTTCATACGGGTTTGAAATTCAAACGCGGACTCGTCTTCTTGTTTACCAGTCATTTCTATGTTCAACATGTGAATATACGTTATATCCGCATGAGCATTGAGAAGTGCACCTTTCATCCCTCCAATAATCAATTATTAAACTTTCCGTTGATGCCACATTCGGTGCAACGTTTTTTAAGGTATGCATCTCTTGAGTAATGATTATTAAAGATTTTTAACATGTCCTAGCCAATTATCTAAGAGCATGCGGCTGCGTCACCAATCAAATTTGAATTTGCATTGAAAATCAATAATTCCGAACGATAAGTAAATGCAGCAAATTGGTTTTGTTGAAATTTGAAAAAAATTATCCTGCGGAAAAGAATCTGCATACGCCTCCCTCATGTAGTAAGCCTCAAAATTATTAATTGAATGTGTAGAAAAGAAGAGGTATGCGTGAACGTATGCTTCTTCACAGGCTTGTTCTTCTTGTTATATGGATCACAAAAAGTATTTTTGCATACAATCACGGCGTGAACATGCGCTGCCGTATTTTATAAACCTGCACTTTTTTGTAATTATTCGGAACAGTTATTCAATGTATGCAATTGGACAATGTGAAACGTATTGTGTAAATATTTGTGAGAAAAAAATTACATACTTTTCGGAAGTGTTTAAAATATTAGCATATGCTGGAAAAAGTCACAAAATAATCGAAGCACTTTAGATAATCGACAAACGTATGCAATTTTTTTCCGTGAAATTTTTTATAAAATACCACGATTTAGCACTTGCATACGATTCCGACGTGTACAATGATATAAAATGGACGAAAAAAAAATCGGAATAAGATTCAGGTATGTATAACCCTGTAACTCATAGATTTTGTGTGATTTCATGCATTACGAATGACAGCAAACTTATCTCTCTGCGCATCCTTGACGTGCTTTGGTTCATTGTACACCGTGTTTAGTGTATTATGGTTTAGTCTAGCGTTTTTTTCAATGAAAAATATCAGACTGCTTTTACGGATATGGCTGATCTCGAAAAATTCAATGAGGGAAGAAAAGTAGTTGAAGATTTTGAAAAAGTATGTTCTGTAGATGAAGCGCGTTTACAATTATTCACGACGAACTATTCAATGTTGGACAATATGGTTACGTTCAAACGAGAAATATTGAAATTCGTTGCTTGTATGCTGTACTCGAGTATTAGAGCAATATATTTTAAGAAAATCATACATATCAAGTGTGTGGGCGCATGCTATATTAGCAGTTCCTTCAATCTTAGATATCCAAAACCATCAAAATAGTCAATCTTGAATTCAAATAGTTCGATTGCACTGAAATACCAGAGTTAGCAACATATATCATTATCGAACCACAAGAAGAATGTATGGTAATTGTTTCATGATATATATTAACAATGATATTTTCAGAAGGTGTTATATATAACGAAAGTTGTCATTCGGAATGCGATAAGGATCTTGATGATGACGACGATGATATCGATAACGGAGATACCGATGACGATTATGATATTCAGTCTTCACGAAGCTATCTAGACAGTGTCTACTTTTTCAATAAAAAACATTTAAAAAAAAAGTAATGTATGAAGTAATAAAATATTGTTATAATTGAATGAACTTATTTAGCAAAATGATAATTTTTTTTTCATTTAATCTAAATTTTGAAGTTGAGGATTTCATAGCTTTATTCAATAAAAATTATAACCAAAACGAATTATTTTCCAACAATCTTGTTAAGAATTTATGTTTTGTTTTTAACTTTTGATGAAATTCACACATCGATATTGTATGCAAATTGCTAGGTCATGATATTTTATCATTAATTCAACGAAAGACCAAATAGAATACGTTAAATAATTGTTCAAAAATGGCTGCAATTTTTGCAACATTCAAATTGTTCTTTGAATTATATGCAAATGTTTATATTGACAATGTACCATATAAACTCTATAATAAATCATGTTTGAAGTGTTAAATAATTTTTCCAAGTAATAACAAAAAAAATTGCAGGTTTTAAAAATTACCGCAGTGCATGTGCACGCCGCGATTGTAAGTAAAGTAACTTTTCGTGATCCATATAACAACAAAAATAAGCCGGTGAAAAAGCATACGTTTAATAATTGTTCTCAAATTCCTCTCATTTTTTATATGATAAATTAATAATTTTGTAGCTTTCTATATAAGGGAGGCGTATGCAAATTCTTTCCAAAGGGATTATTTTTCGGAATCATCAATTTTCAATGCATATACGAATTTGATTGGTGACACCGCTGCATACGAGCACTCTTCGATAATTGACTAGGACATGTTGAAAATCTATGATGATCATAACTTAACAGATGCCTTCATTGAAAAAACGTTGTACCGAATATGTCATTAACGGGCAGTTTATATACAGCATGTTATATTGACAGCACCTTCGATTTTGATTTTCCCCCGATACCAGATATCAGATATCATTCTGTCTGTTACATCAACTGCGTTATATAATTTATTCACGAGTTCTTCACTAATTTTCATAAATCGAGGTAAAAGTTTAGTGTGTTCATTGAGTTCTAGAATCATAGCCAGATACTCTTGTTTAAAAATTGATACTGCATTTCGAGTATTAGGGTTCAGCATATAAATTCAAAGGAGTGACTGGCATAATTTGAAAAATTAAAGTTGGAATTATTTCAAGATCTAACACGTGATCGATTTCTTCAACGATTCAGGAGAAGTAAGCTCAAATAAAAATCTTTGGAATCTCCTTTTCACGTAGTTCGGCTCTCCACATCAATGGGACAGTTTTTTCAACTCGTGAACCCGTAACCAAAAACGTCCGAAATTTTATATCCTACTAATATTATAAACGCGAAAGTTTGTAAGTATGTTTGTTACTCTTTCACGTAAAAACTACTAGATGTATTTCAATGAAACTTCACAATAATATAGCTTATACATCAGAATAACACATAGGCTACAATTTATAAAGATATTATGTGAGTTGTCCAAAATATGACGATAAGTGTCAAGTAAGTAGGAAAAAATCTACCATCTGCGAGCTATTCTGGCGACGATGACAAACCGAGTGCGCGATACTACGGTACGGTCCACCGGCACTATGGTATATATATATATATATATATATATATATGAATATATATATATTCACACCTTCTATTGGTTGCACTTGGTTATGAAGAAATGTGGTTTTATTGTCACATACTCTCTTCCCGTCATCATAGCGGGATGAAATACATACAGGATAAGGGGCTAATGGGATAACGCGAAAAGCAAAAACGGGATAGCGGGATAACAGAATACCGCGATGATGGGTCAACGGGAAACGGGATAACGCGATAACGGGAAACGGGATAATGAGATTATGGGATAATGGGATAACAGGATAATGGAAAACGGGATAACGGAAAATGGGATAACGGGATAACAGGATAACGGGATAACGGGAAAAAGACGGGAAACGGGATAATGGGTGAGGGGAAACGAGGAATGAGATAACGGGAAACAGGATAAAGGGAAGCAAAGCCACAGGCATAAGCATAGAAGGAGACAAAGTGAAACATAAAAAATAATATAAATTCCATGCGGACGAAGTCGGGGGTATCAGCTAGTAGTCAATAAATCGTTCAGACGAACCGATATTATGTGCCTTAATACCTACTGCGCCACTTGATGATACAAGTTCATGATCTGATACGAGATCAGGAGAAGGTTCGAAAGTAAATGAAAAATTAACATAATACTATAGATATACAAACAATAATCAGATTACTTGAAAAACATGTTAGTCATTTTAAGAAATGGGAGCATATGAAAACATTACTGGTTTGTTTACCAGCACATTAAGACAAGGAATGCAGAATGATGACATATTGATATGTTCCCAAATAATTGGGAAAGAAACCAGCGATAAAAAAGAAAAAGCAAAGATTTCTTTTATTTTTTTACATTCTGGGGGCAAGTAAATTCTTGATACACCCACCATGTTGAGAGTGTTCGAAACAGTCCAAAAGACAGTAGAAACAACGAACAATACAAACCGAAAAAAAAACAACAATATCATTATAAGACGTAAGTTGATTGCAAAAAACTACAGTATATATTAGCTGTCCTGTATCAAATTCATAAACGATCGTTTTATTCCAGACAATAAGGTTCGTTGAATTTTCAAATATGTTGTATTTGGCAATCTTTATATGGTATTTTTTTTGGAAAATAGTCATAATTTTTTAGGGCGATTTATATATGTATGGCATTTTTATTTGGTCCATGAAATGAATAAGAATTTTATGTCAATGATTCATTTTGGAATATGAACAGGATTGGAAAGGGAAACATTCTCGATTGAATATTGAATAGAAAAATTCTTCTGTAATTTGAAAAATCCACGATAAAAATTAATTTATTTTTCTGTGAATTTTTATCAGAAAAGAACAACTTTCCCAGCTAAAGCCACGCTGGACATTGAACTACATTTGATAGATATTCTGAAAGGAAAAATCTGAAATTAAAAATTTGCATTTTTATTCACATGGTTATTTGATTTTCTATTCCAGTCTTGATTAAGAATTCATATAGATGAATGAGGCAAAAAAAAAATTCAAAAAAAAGCACTCACCAGAAATCATGTGTAACATTGACGCAAGAGAGGCATCGCATTCAGTAGGTCTTCAATACATTTTTGTCGGGGAAAATCTATTTCACGCTTCCACGATCATCAGGAAGACCGGAAGAAATGGGAAGCACATTTTCTAGAAGCAATCTCACTTTGCAAAGATAGAAAAAAGTTAGAAACATTTCATTTGGAGACACACTTCATTTTTATCGTGGATTCTTCAATTCACACAAAAATCTTTCTATTCACGTTTCAATTGAGAATGTTTCATTTTTCATCATGAATACCCCACAAGAGGTTATCTTGAACGATGGAAGTTAGTGACTGAAATTAATCTTCCAGTCGTAGATGATTCCACATCTGATTTTATGAACATCATGTTCATATTTTCAAACAATGAACAGGATGTTTATGAGATGTGGAATCATCTGCTACTGAAAGATAAACTTCAGTCACTGTCTTCCATCGATCAAGATAGTTTATTGGGGGGTATTCATGTCTTTATTGATTACGTAAAAGATCTATACAGTGCGGCTCTCAATAGTACCCCCCCTCCCTGTTAACTTTTGAACGGTTCGACGTAGAACAATGGAAAAAACAGTTATGGAATGATATCACCGATAATACTTTTTGAAATGAAATCTTTCACTCCAAAAATTATTTTTGAAATATTACTTCACATGCGGAATATTTTAGGTTGTGCGTATGTATACGTCTAGAGCAGTGTGGGCCAATTCATCGGGTATTCAAAGAAAACAAATTATATATATTTTGGATTGACGTTTATATTAACTGGAAAGAACATACAAAATACCAATATTTCACTTTACACATTACAAGGCAATACCCAACTTTTCAATCTACAAATACTGATAATGTATAACTCGCCCTTGATCACCACTATAGGTAAACACTCCGAAGTCGCTAATCTGTAGTCTGACTTAAATCTGTACTGGGTACCACATGTCGCAGCGCGTCGAGGCCTGATATTGAATTCCTGGCTCTAGTAAGTTCCGCTGCCGGAATATTCGTGAACATCTCGAATATTCGCGCGGCGTAATGCTGGTTCTCGATTCGTTTCCGCTCTATACTCGCTGCGTTTTCTTGCAATCCTGGCCAGTGGCGTTCCATTTTCCGGGGGCGTAGTATGGATTCGTAACAATACATCCGTTTATGTTCAATGCACGGAGAACAAAGAACAAAATCAAAATAGATGAAGATCTATGTTCGCGTTCTTCAAATAAAATTTTCATCTTTTTTATTTTTCAGCTTTTATAACTTGGCAACCACGCATTATAAAATTTTAATTACCGATTTGGAAAAAGATTTATATTCATTTTTCATCGAAAATTTCTATAAATCTTTTCTCAACGGCAACCACCGTCCATAACATGGCAACAGCGCATTTCTGCAATGATGTTTTTTTTTTGCAAAATTCACTTGATTTAATAGATAGACTTCGAACCATTCCCATACCAGATTTCCAATAATCCAAGTGACCAACTTGGAAACAACGCATTTTCTGGAGACGAAAATTATACCAAAAAAATTTATTGAGCAGAAGAGTTATCTCCATATTCTCCAAGTAAAATTTCTATAAAACTTCACCAAATGCTTTCTAGCGTACATATCTTGGCAATAGCACATTTCCGCAAAGTTCAATATCATTGCCTGATTGATTAGTATAGTAATCACTTCGAATCATCCCCATTTCAGATTTTCAGTGATTTGAAGTAACCAACTTAACAACAACGCATTACTGCAAAGTAAAAATTGTACCATTAGAATTGGTCAGGGGTATACAAACGCGATTATATTTTTTTTAATAAAATATTACAATTTTTTTATCGCTTCGCAGAATTTCCCAAGATTGGATTGGATTTAACTAGACTTATTTTGCAGATTAGAGATATATATGACATTATCAGCAAATGTATCCAAATACAGTGATTCTATCAGAATTTTTATTAGCGATGCGTATATATACGTCTAGAACAGTTAAGCGGCTAGCGTTTATATACGTCAAGAGCAGTGGGAACCAGAACATAAAAAAAAAAAAAATCCGAAGTAACCAACTTGGCAACAACGCATTTCTGCAAAACAGAAATTATATCATTAGAATTGGTCAAGGGTATATAAACGCGATTGTATTTTTTTTTAATGAAGTATTACAATTTTTTTATCGCTTTGTAGTATTTCCCAAGATTTGATATTCCGAAGAATTAACTAGACTTATTTTTCAGGTTAGAAATATAAATGACATTATCAGCAAGTGTATCCAAATACAGTTATCCTAGCTAATTTTTATTTTCGATGCGTATATATACGTCTAGAGCTAATTGTTTTTTCGTTAGAATGTTTTTTCACAATATGCATTAGAAATGTCAAATATAAGTGCGGATCTGAATTGTTATAACTTTTGAACGGTTTGATGTGAAACAATAAGACATTAAATTTATCGAATGATATTACCGGTCCTACTTTTTGAGAGACGATACATTACGAATATTCGACAGAGGGCGCTGGGGGCACATCAACTTGAAAACTTCGAAAGGCATAGAGGTCGATTTGCACATCGTTGAAAAGGTAATTTGATTTTTCTTTTAACTATAGTTGTTCTACGGAATCACAATTGCGAATGCGGCTTTTTATAGCCTCTCACACTTCACCCCTCCCCCCTCACCCCTCACCGATAATACTCTTTGAAATAGAAGAAATTGTGATTACTCGTTAAATGGTGCAGGGGGGCACATCAACTCAACAATATCGAATTGCCTAGGGAGTCAAGTGGTACATCGTTGAAAATATAATTCCATTCTCTTTCCAACCATTAATTTTTTTTTAATTTCGTCAATTCTTTTTTTCACAATATTCATTAAAAATTTTGTTATACTTGACATTTCAAATGCATATTCTGAAAAAACGTATTGAGGAATTCGAGAAAAACTAGATTGTTGGAAAGAGAATTGAGTTATCTTTTCAACGATGTGTCATTCAACCCCCCATGCTATTTGGAATTTTTAAGTTGATGTAGCCCCCGCGCCATCTATCGGGCAATCACAATGTCTTTCTCAATTAAACAATGAATAGAAATATTTTTCTGAGAATTGAATAATTCACGACAATGAGGGACATAGGGGGAACGGTATGATTTCATGTTATATCCATATATTGTGGAGAAAGACTTCGTGATTTCAATCTCTTTTTTCCTCCATTTCCAGAACTCTACTTGAAGCATAATGAACTACTTTCACACAAAAATCGGTATTTTTCGTAATATCCAACAGACAACAACTACTTCCCCGGCTGAAACCACGCTGGACATTGACCTACATCCGCTAGATATTGGGAAAATACCCTGACTCATGAGAATGTTCCCTTTTCAACATCTATATTGAACTTCCTAACATATGTCTAGGAAAGTCGTTATTAAAAAAATGTCAAATCGTTTCTTTATTTTATTCAACGAATGATTCGTGAAATATATGAGTTATTCTACTATTAATAGATATTACTGCGTTGTATTTTTGGTTTGACGGATGTCTGTAACAAAATTCGTCGAAAAATATATGGCGCTTATATACGACATATAGCCACGAAAGTGTTCCTGACTTGAAAACTAATCTCAGCTGGAAGGAAGCCCGTCGAAAAAATAGTTCGATCCTAAAAGGGTTAAATTCACTCTTAGTATACTCGACAAGTTGATAATGGTCTAAAATAGAGATACTGCTCTTAAAATTATGTGTGATAGCTCATTGGATCCGGAATAACGCCTAGAAAAATTTGCCAAAAGCGTGTATTAGCACATAAAAAATTGCGAGAGTTATAAACAATTGAAGATGAAGAAAAAGGGCATTTTTTGCCAATATTCCATGACCTATTAATATTTAAGAAATTTCAGAAACAGATTCTGAAAGAGGAGAAAATTTCCAATAAAAAACATCTGTCTCCCGGAACTCTATCTCCATTATTTATAATTTTAATTTAACGCTGAAAATGGGTCTCCAAGCGACATTTTCGGGTTGCGCGCGCGGATTCAAAAGCGAGTACGGCACATTAATTAATTTATTTAACGTATTAATTATTTTTTTTTATTTGAAAAAATTATGGTGTATTCGGAACACTATAAATAATTTATTCCCGTTGGAAATTTTACTTAAAGTTAATTTTTCAACAAGTTAAATGATTGTTAACTAACAAAATTTTCTCGAACTTCTGTCTTAATTGTAAATGAAGAAAAAATGTTTAAATAATTGTTGTAAAATACCATTTGTTAATACATTTTTTATAAACAAATTGATCATTTCAATATTTTTGAATTTTTTTTTTCAGAAGTTCATTGTATCACAAATATAATGATTTTTGAAAAAAACAAAATTTCGTTAATAACATTTTTTAATTGTTTATAATCGTTTTTTTATATTTCTATTGTTTAAATAATTAGTTGAGAAATTATTTTTCTCTCAAAATCATAATTGGCAGTCCTCTATGAAGTAAGTAACAAAAATAATTTTTTTTTAATCAACAATTCCATTGTTTATTAACTTACCAATTTGTTATAAACAAATTTTTAACTTTGTTAGATTTTTTTTCTGAAACTTCCAAAATTAACAAAAACAACCATATATAACAAAGTATAGAAAAAAAAAATTTCCAATTTTGTATTGTACTTTGGGAATTAGAATTGGGAAAAACTTTTTTCTATACTTTGTTATATTGTTTTTTTAATTTTAAAGTTTTAAAAAAATTATCAAAGTTAAGAATTTGTTTATAACAAATTGGTAAGTTAATAAACAATGGAATTATTGATTAAAAAAAATTTTTGTTACTTTGTAGAGGACTGTCAATTATGATGTTCAGAAAAGAAAAAAAATCTAAACTAATTATTTAAACAATAGAAATATAAAAAAACGATTATAAACAATTAAAAATTGTTATTAAAAAAAATTTTATTTTTCAAAAATCATAATATTTGTGAAATAATGAAGTTGTGAAAAAAATTTTTTCAAAAATATTGAAATAATCAATTTTTTTATAAAAAATTCATCAACAAATGGCGGGAATTTTTTTTTGCAAATCAATTTATATCTTGTATTAATAAAAAATGATAATATGATGATTAAGAAAAAAAACATTTTTTTTAACAACATTATTTGGATTTGGATTTGGAAAATTATTATAAACAAAGTATGAATATTTTCTAACTTTCGTGGCGTGATCTTGTCAAGTATGTATATAAGAAAGGCTCTACGAAGCGAAAAATTCTTATAACAATTATTTAAACATTTTTTTTCATTTACAATTCGAGAAAATTTTGTTAGTTAACAATCGTTTAACTTGTTGAAAAATTTCTAACGGTAATAAATCATTTATAGTGTTCCGAATACACCATAATTTTTTCAAATTTAAAAAAAAAATATTTAATAACTTAAATAAATTAATTAATGTGTCGTACTCGCTTTTGACGTTGCGCGCGCAACCTAAAGATGTCGCTCGGAAACCCATTTTCAGCGTTGAATACAAATTATAAATAATGGAGATAGAGTTCCGGGAGCTCAATTTCTCAACTATCAATAGTTTATGAAATATTGGCAAAAAACGAAATTCCATTTTTTTAAATCTTCAATTGTTTATAACTTTTGCAATTTTTTATGTGCTAATACACGCTTCTGGCACATTTTTTTAGGCGTTATTCCGGATCCAATGAGCTATCACACATAATTTTAAGAGCAGTATCTCTATTTTAGACCATTTTCAACTTGTCGAGTAGACTATGTGAGATATTTCATAGAAACAGTTCAGCATATAATATTCTTTATCCCTGCCCTGAATCCAATATCTCACGATTCTCCGATCCTATTCACTTCTATTATATTCTCCTGTTCATTTTATTTTCTTGGGGAAGTTAATGTATCGATTTATTCACGAAGGATTGATTCTCATATCTTCTTCACCATGATTCCATTCCCCTTTCAATTATTTCTCTTAGAGAATTGATTGCATCAAAGTATTCACGTAGGAAGATTATTCTGTATCAAAGGTTAGTCGATACCAATACCTTTTAATTTTATACTCTGACGGACGAACAGCCTCCTTTGATGTTGCGAAATTCTCAATTTCACCTCTTTGAGAAATGTTTTGGATACCCGCATCCATATCGGGCTTTGAAGTTGATTGTTGTGTGGTCTATCTCTCTCTCTATCGAAAAATTCTTTGAATTGGAATGTGTTGAACATGAATTGCCAGCATACGGGAAATTTTTACGCATTAAATCTCATTTGTATCTGTGATGGATCACTTCTCTTTGAAAGAGTGGAATTTTGTGGTACTGGAACATATCTGATGTGAAAAAAAAAAATATTTTTAACCGCTTTCTCAGTTGTTTAGAAGTTGATGAATTTGTACAAGTTGAGATCACGGGAGCCTTACCTTCTATAGTGGCATCCAATTTCACCCTTGAGGCTTTGAAAAATGTTTCACCGGCTGTGCTGTCATTGTCAATCTATTGGATCTCAAGGGATGAAAAGATCTGCAATCATGAGTTACTTCTCCATTATCTTACCAGTTTGGGCTTTAATAAAACTCATCTTCAACTTCTAAAATCTTACTTTCAGCAACGCCAACAGTATGTTCATTACAATGGGTTTAACTCAAATGTCTATAATGCAACTAGCGGAGTACTTCAAGGGTCCAACCTTGATCCATTATTATTTTTACTAGTCATCAATGATTTGTGCATTCCATTGAAGTGCAATCGGTTGATGTTTGCAGATGATTTGAAGGTATACGCTTCTATTACCAGTTGCATATCACAAAATCAGATTACCATTCTATACAATTGTGTCTTGAAAATTACCTCCATTTGAATATATCTACATGTAAAATTTCAACATTTAGCCGCAAAGTTGAAACGTTAGAATCAACTTATTTTATAAATAATGTTATTTTATAAAGAACCAATACTATTAAGGATTCAGGTGTTTTATTCAGATCATCAAGTCAGATTTGATTGTCACATAAATTTTATTGTCAGTTCAGCATACCGTGCATATGACTTCATTATTAGGAACTGCAAGAATTTCAATAACAGTTTATCATCAACTTCTCTTTATTTCAGTTTAGTTAAATCAAAACCAGAATATGGATCCATAATATGGATTCTCATATATATTCAATATCAATCTGGTATAGAAAAAGTTCAGAAGAAATTCTTAAAATTCCTGAACTTCTAAATTGATGGGTTTTATCCTCCAAGAGGTTGTAATTATCTTGATTTACTACATAGATTCGACTTTGTGTCTTTAGAGAAACGTAGAAATAATAATAGTACTCTTTATTATATTTTTTTTTAGGAGCACATTCCTGACTTCAAATAAGGATATATTGAAAGAGCGAAGTTCAGCTGTGCATATCGGGGTTTTTGCATATATATATATATATATATATATATATATATATTGTGCGGTCCATAGATATGGAATAAATAAATTTTTTGCGTTACTATGTATTTGTTTAAAAAACCTGAAACAGGACGATTTTAATCAATTTGACAATTCACAGTATGAAATTTTCACCCCTTTTTGCAACCCCTCTGAATTATGAGCATCCTCTCAAAAATTTTAACTGAGGAGGGGGGGTCGTGTAGCACCTTGTTCGAAAGGAATTTTTATTCTCTGTTACGTAGAATGCAGGAAATAACGTCACATAATGTTTAGGAAGTATTTTTCAATTTATTTTACAACAAAATTAAATCTTCAAAATGCCCACTATTCACTTCTTGATAATAAGCAAGTCGATCTTGGAATTCTCGTTCACCATTTTGTTGGACCTCAGGGGTTTAGTTGTTAATTTATTTCGTTTTCCTAACTTTTGAATCTGCAATATTGTCTGGTCTATTGAAATATACTTTCGATTGTAAATAAGCAGTAATCGAGTCAAATCGGGGGATCAAGGCGGCCATTCAATCGTTCCACGTATTCCAATCCACCTATTGGGAAAAACTTCGTTCAAATAATCTCTAACAATACGTTTGTAATGCGGTGGATCTCCGTCTTGTTTGTACCAAACTGATCTATCTATTGCATTCGGATCATTAACATCAGTAAAAAGTCTTTGTAGGCTGTAATAAGTTCATAAAAAATCTAGATAAACCTCACCATCAACGGGGCTTCCAAAAAAAAACCGTCAATAGTTTTGTTGATAATGATACAATCCTAAACGTTTACTTCTTAGGATATAGTGTGTGAGCCTCACACATCCACTGAGGATTTTCTCTGCTTCAATATCTACAGTTTTGTCTATTAACCGTTCCATTTTAATAAAAAGCAGCTTCATCAGAAAAAACAATTTTGTTTATGAATTGCAAATCTGTTTCCATTATGTCCATCATCAGTTCACATAATTGTTGTCTTCTATCAGGATCATCTTCATTTAACTCCTGAACCAACTGAACTTTATAATATAAGGATGGTATTTTCTTCATGTAAAGCTCTCAATATTGATGATTTACTCACATCATTGTCGACGGAAAGTTGTTTACTTGTCATATGCGGATTTTCATCAATCGCTAACAGTACATCTAACTATTTTTCCTTATCCCATTTTACATTTCAATCTGGTTTTTGAATAGTTCTAACATGTCCAATTTCACGAAATGTTGTTTCTATTTTGCTAACTGTGACTATGAGACGTGTTGACCAGGGTATTATTCAATATTAAACATTTCATAAACTTCCTTTTGAGTTCTTGTTTTATCAGCGCATCCAATCATAATTGAAATGTCTATTCTTTGAGTTTCAGATAAATGAGCCATAGGTGAATCAAATACATCCACAAATATTTTTAAATACATTGACGTTTCAAAATAACAGTAGTCTACTAGAATGACTTCACATTATTTATGTAGGTTTTTTTAATAATTTTTTGGTGTCTTGAACGATTTTTTCCTGACGTTCAGCAAAACAGATAATAAAATATCTGATTATTTCTTATGGGATTATTTGAAATCAAAAGTATATTTCAATAGACCAGACAATATTGCAGACTTAAAAGTTAGGATAACGGAAGAAATCAACAATATGACCCTTGAGGTCCTACAAAATTTTGTACGAGAATTCCAAGATGGACTTGCTTATTGTCAAGAAGTGAATGGTGGTCATTTTGAACATTCAATTTGATTGAAAAATACTTCCTAAACATTATGTGACATTATTTTCTTCATTCTACGTAAAGTATCAAAATTATACATTTTCAAAATGAATTTTCTCAGTTATTGCACCAAATTTGAAAAACTGAATATTGCTGAACAGAGAATAGAAATCCCTTTCGAACAAGTACCACACGACTCCCCTTCTCATTTGAAATGTTTGAGGGGGTGCTTTCAATTCAGAGGGGGTGCAAGAAGGGGGTTACTGTAAATTGTCAAATTGACGATAGAAATCGACCTGTTACAGGTTTTTCCAAACAAATACATAATAACCCTAGAAGTCACCAAGATCCAGACACTGGGTGGATGCTATCAGATATTTCTTTAAGTATGGTGCAGATAGGCTTCACGAGTGAATTCTGAGCCAGAATATTGAAGAACCCGTTTCGTTTTTTATCGTTGGATATCGGTGGTATGAGTCTATATTCAAATTTATTCGCTGAGAGATCGCCTTGTCTCTCCAGATATTTCCCAACTTATTTTAACCCAAAATATTGAAGAACCTGTTTTATTTATCGTCGTTGGACATCGATGGTATTTGTCCATATTGAAATATATGCGCAAGAGGCTGTGAGAACCTGGCAAACTCTTTCAAAAACCAGTTTTCAAACAGGCTTTATCTATCCAGATTTTTCCCAACTTATAAAAAAGTTTTCAAATACTGTGGATCACTTCTTCACAACTCACAAACAGCAGATTATACGAAATGAGTGCAAAATATACTCGAGAAAAATGTTCAACGAGACGAACAGGAGGCGCAACAAATGAAAGAATTATCTTTTGTTGACTTCCAAAGTACTAACAAAGTCTCGCTCACTTCACAGTTTGAATTTGAATCTGACTTCAATCACAGAAAAAATTATTATTTTCAAGAATATTATTTGAAGTATGCCAAACCTTCACCAGTATCTTTTTTTTTCCAAATCAGGATGTTATGGCTCAATACAATAGGGTTGAAAACTTACTGAACCAATTCGTTGACAAATATTTGCATCAGGTACTGGGAGAATCTACCTCATTGAATTTATTTCAGGGTGAAAATTTTACGGTGAAATGTGTTACTGTGGATGAAAACAGTGGAAACAAGTTCACATATAGTTGGACCAAAAATAAAGTATTACTTCCGGTGAGGACTGAAACTGAAAATTACGAAATTCTCTATCCGACCGGTACCATCCTACAAGTTCGGAATGCAGAGGTGAGTATATATTACACTTTGAATAACATTTCTCATAAATTGAGTTTCCAAGGATGTTACCTCACATTAGACTTAATATTCATTGACTTATAGCAAACTGAAGTACTAATACTATTTTGTGGTTAAAAACGAAATCTGTTTTGGAAGCAGGAACAGATAAATCCTGCGGAATGTCAGCATTCTCAGTGTTATCATTTATTTTTTTCTTCAGTTATGGTAACAAAATTCAAAACCACATCAAAGAGCACTTTTCAGTTACGAGTACTACAAAAAAAACACTATCTCGCTCTTCATAGCGATAATACTGTTTCCAGGGGGGATCTGGCTCTATTTTGTGTGAGATTATAACAGAAATCCAACATTTGTCTCAAAATTGTTCACTTCAATTATATTTCGAGATATTTTGAAAGCTGTGATTCATCACAAAATTGCACAAGTAACCCCTTCACCACACTTATTCACTTCATACCTATATGTTCATTTCGATAACTAAGTTATCATCATCAGTATGCTAACTACACTGTGTAGTCAACCAATCTGTTGTGTAGTTGACCTACTGATGATGATAACTTAGTTATCGAAATGCGCATATAGGTGTGAAGTGAAGGGGTTACTTGTGCAATTTTGTGATTGTCTGACATCACAGCGTGTAGCCAATCTTCATGTGATTTATTATTTTCTCATCTCCTTCTTCAGTTATGAAAGCTCATATAGATCCAGCTCACTTTTCAAATGCAACATAAGTTTACCCACACTGAACACGGCAACTTCTGGTATCGATGTCGAAGATGCTGCATAAATTTTTTCAGGGGCAAAGTGATAGTAGGAGGGATGCTAAATGGTTGTAAATAAGAAGGTGAACAAAATTGAGAGTTCACGACTGAAGGTAGTAAGAAACAAAAGATCACAATAAAATAAGACAACGCTTACCAATTGTCTTCGTCTTGGCGTTCACCTTCTGCTATGTTCAGAATATGCCAAAAAAAACGTTCCAGAAACTTTTTTAGAGTTTACGACTGACAATTGGGGTGGAAGGGCACTGGTGCCACCGATTTTGCAAAAAAATTGGGAAAAGTTTACGACTGTCTCTTTTAAAATTAGGTTCAGTTCCAACTAGTCGAAAAGTGCAATTTCCAGTCGTCCATCAGGTGATGGAAATCTTATCAGCCGTAAAAAATCTCATGGAATGAGGCTCTGCAGAGCATGGCTATAGTTTTGGATTTGCATCGTTATAATCCAATGTTTATGACTGACACTCGAAAATTCAGTTACAAAAGGTAAAAATACATTTCTCAGCTGTTCATACTATGGATAACGCCTCGTCAGTCGTTGAACTGGAACGTATGCTGCAACTTATTAGTTCATGTATTATATGACTATAATTTGTTGATAAATGATTCATTGTCCCAAGAATTGCATATAGTTGGATATAACGGGAATTAGGACCAGGGAGTAAAACTACCGACTACTCAACAGTTTTTTAGTTGAATCCATGAGCAGGAAAAACTTAGTTTCAGAGCTTCGAACAAGGAATAAATCAATTTCGAAACGTCAGCGATTAGAAATTTGTTCTACTCTCTGGTACTAATTCCCGTTAAATCCAACCATATGACTATTATTGGAACATCGCTCCTAATTTATTCAATACTGTATTCTGAAGACTGAAACTTGAATATTCATCTGAATTGAACCTGCTGAATCAATGATTTCAGGTGTCAGTCATCTCACGTGTATGTGGAGTATTTTTAGTGAACAAATGGAGCGCTGCGAAAAGCGCCCCGATCTGTTTTCGGAGCTATATATTTGCAATTTCGGATTTATGGCTCATAGTGATACTCAAAAATGTTGTTACAACGGAAGCACGCAAAGGTAAAAACACATTTTTGAGCTGTTCTTAGTATTGGTAAAGCTCTACCAGTCGCACAAATAGGACACATGCCATAACGTCGGTAGTAAATTCATTTTTTAATACAAGATTTTCAATGTGTGGCTAGGATATGTTTTGAAAATATTGTAGATATACCCGTTGAATATAATAAGTGGGGTGATAAGTGTGATTGAAATCAAATATTCAATCAACTAAATCGAATGTTTTATATCCTATACAGAATAACACCTTAGAAAACAAACAAAATAAAAATAATCCTTCAATCATTACTCAGTACATTACAATTATTATTAAAAAAATATAAAATATTATAAGTCGCCTTTGTTTGTTTGAGGCTGAAATATCCGTATCAGAAACCTCATCGTCGGCTGTTAACAGACCCCCTGCGGATGATTCCACGTCTGTAAAAAAGATGCAAATTCATAATTGTGTACTATGATACACGAAGAAGAATTCATCACACAGTCTCTCATACTCGTATATTGATTTGAATATATTCCGCACTTTTGGTGCTGGAGCGAGAGTTACACGTATAACAGAACATCCCACAATAAAAAAATGATCCAAATAACTTTACAAGTATGAGAAACTGTTTCATAAATTTCTTTCTGTGCATTAAAATATTCTTTATGATCCATATCTTACCCAGATCATGCCCTTCGACAGCCCTTCCAATAATAACGTCGTTGGCGAGAGAAGGGACTCCACCAAACCATTTGAAGCAATACTTGCCATATCACTCGAATGACGTATATTTCCAATTTTAGCGTGCTTCCATCACACTTCACATTATTAGGGCTGAAAAATCTCTGATTTACGTGATATGTGTGTGAATTTTTCAAGTTTCAAGCATAAACTTATAATATTGAAGTATACCTGGAAATGTGTGTACTTTTCCAAGGGTGCAGTACCTTTTTGCCATGTAGTATCGAACTAACGGTTATAGATTCCCAAATTGTGCATTACACATAAGTTATGCCTGAATTTTGAAATGTGAACTCATCATAAATGAATCGTTAAACTTTCCGCCACATTGAAGAATACTGGCGGACTTAATCTGTATTGTGTGTAGGCTATAAGTCACTTGTAAACTTCAAAGAAATTTTGTCGACCAACTATCGGCAAGCGTTTATTTTATTGTAAACTTTCGTTTCTTACTACCCTCAATCGTGAACTTTCAATATTTTCCACCTTATTTTTCATAACCTTCCAACATCCCTTCTACCATCAGTTCACCCCAGAAAAAATTTATGACGGGCATGTATCGACATGGATACCAGAAGTTCCTGTGCTGAATTTGCATGAGCCTATGATACGTTTGGGAAGTGGCACGGACTCTTGGTCTATAAATCAACCAAAGATTACATCGTCAAACACTCATCAATTTTTCGAAGGAAGAACACTACTATTGGTCTGGCTACGTAAAACAAAAATAATGAGGTTCAAGGAGAGTTTTCACATAGAAACCTCCGTTACCTTCTGACAAGTGTGTAGCTCTGCCGGCAGAAGTCAGTTCCGGAGCTGAAAGCGGGGGCGGGCGATCAAAGATTCTCAGTTATTTATCAAGGTCTGGTGGCCGCGTTGAATAAATTCTCGCGTTCAAAGTAGAAGGACCGGGGTTCGATGCAGAGCTGGGTCACGCAATTTTTTTTTTTTTTGTTTTCTATCACATTCAAATTGACCACAAAACTTCTACAAGTCAACAAAATGTATTACCTCACCATCACTACCCCTCAAGACAGAAACAGCATTTTCACAGAGCATGACCTGCTCCACAGCGGCCGAAGGCTGCTGAAAATTTTTCTGAATCTGGTTTTTTTGGCGTACCTCTTCCAGGAAATAGCTCTAATTTGTTCAACGAAATTATTATCAGTAAATTTAAATTGTTTAAGAGGCAGTGTGAGGTCGCCTCGTCATGTTTCGTGATACTCTATGTAATAATCAATAATTTCAAGTCAAATGAAGCTTTATACCCCTTGCTGCTATTTGCTCAATATCCCTTTCTGCTATTTGCTTACAACAATCGAAATTTACGGATAATACTTTCGTTAAACAAATTGGATCTATTTCATAGAAAAGGTACGCCGGAAAACCGGGTTCAGAAAAATTGTCAGCAGCCTTTGGCCGCTGTGGAGCAAATCATGCTCTGTGAAAATGCCGTTTCTGTGTTGAGGGGTTGTGAGGGTGAATGTTCTGAGGTAATTTTATTTATCGTATGGCTGGCTGCACATGTCATAAAAATACATTGAAGTGTACATAAAATACATAAAAGTGTACAAAGAACGTAAAAGAGTATAGACAGATATTACAAATTATTCTAGTTTACAAGCACACATTTTAATTCGATACATAGTCAATTGAGGCATCAGTTGCAAGTAGGAAGTCGTCGGAGTTTCCCTCATATGCTGTGTTTGGGCATTCCACCACCATATGTTGGACGGTTTGTTTTTCCGCCCCGCAGTCACACCTCGCAGATTGCGCCCTTCCCCATTTGTGTAATGAGTCTGCGCATATACCATGGTTTGTGCGTATTCTGTTCAGTGATGTCCATATTTTGCGGGGTTGTTCGAAGGCGGGAGGTTTCATCCTTCTGCACGGGAAATTTCTGAGCTAGGGGGGCAGTTATCTTTCCATTTTCGCTCTCATGAGTATGGGGTCGAACTGTGACGTGTGTAGTTCTCTTGCGGTTCTTATGGTTGGTCATCTGGATCGTAGTCTGTTTCTGCATGATTTACCTGTATCCTGGTGTATGAGAATCTGGGGATTGTCTTGTATACGTTTATATTCTCGGAGAAGAGCTGCCTTGCGCCGGAGGTTTGGGGGGGGGAGGGTATATGACTCAGTATTGGTAGACATTCGGTGGGAGTCGATTTTAGCGTTCCGCTGATTATCCTCATGGTCTCATTTAGCTGTATATCTACCTTTTGGGTATGCGCACTGTTGAGCCAGAGGGGTGCGCCGTATTCTACAGTTGAGTAAGCCAGCCCAAGTGCTGATGATCTTAATGTTTCAGCGGTAGAGCCCCATGTGGTACCGCATAGCTTATGGAGGATGTTGTTCCAAGTTCGCAGCTTCGCAGCCGTGTTCTCCAGGTGCCTCTCATAGGTCGATGTCCTATCTAGGGTGATACCAAGATATTTCGGGTGCGTGTTGTGACGCAGTAGACTATCCTCGAAGTAGACCTGGAGCTGTCTATTCGCTGCCTGAGGTAATATTTTTTGGTGACTTGTAGAAGTTTTGTTGTTAATTTGAGTGAAATAGGGAATAAAAAAATAAAAAAATTACGTGACCAGCTCGGGAACGAACCCCGGTCCTTTCACTATGAACGCGAGCGTTTATTCAACGCGGCTACCAGGCCTTGATAAATGATTAAGTGTTCGGAGTTACGTGAGCGCCAGGCTGCGCTCTGGAATAATCTTTGATCGCCCGCCCCCGCTTTCAGCCCCGGAACTGAATTCTGCCTGCTGAACTACATACTTGTCAGAAAATAGGGATGGTTTCTATCTAAAAACCTTCCTTATAACTTATCATTCTCAATTTACGTAGCCAGCTCTCAGTCTATATTCTATTCCCCCTAATTTCAGTATAATTACTGTCTATGGAAATGATACGGATGTGATAAATATTTTATACTCCTCCATTTTCATGTGAAAATATATTGTCTACCTGAAATGGAGAAATGACTTCAGAAATTGTCATTTACACATATAACTACTCGAGATAGTCATATGGTCACTTTTTTATTAACTCGCTGTCTTGTCTGTTTATCACTACGCATTCTGCAATTGATTTCAATCTAACTTCCCGATAAGATAGAGATTTGAAACATAGCCCGGAACCAGATGACAATGCAATATTTAATCGCTTTCCAATTTGTTTATTTGTCTGTTTGTCTGTAATAATAATGATAATCGTATGGAGCAATTGATTTCAAACTAACTTCTCTATGAGGTAGACTTGAAACTCTAAACGTAGCTCAGAGCTGAATGACAAACAAACAGAAAATATATGACCGGGTGAAAACAAACTGCCATAATCTCATCAAGATGTTTGAAATTGATTGCACAATTTCACACAATAATTATTTGAACGAAAAAAACTAATATACCAGGTTTTTAAAATGGGCTTACTTACGGAATAATTTCTCATAGCTCCATTCAGGTTTATAATTCCATGAAGATTTCTTACCCCATACAGATTGTCTTGAAAATTTGTGATTGTGAACTTTTAATAGCTATATATCGTTTTAAATCTCATAAATATTTCCATAGCAATTAAAAATTCACAATCAGAAATTTTCAGGACAATCTGTATGGGGTTAGATATACAGGGTGAGTCAGAATAAGACCGACAACCTCCGACTACAGATTCCTCACCTCATTTCGAGCTGAAAAGTATGTCCTAAAATGCATCCCCTCTGAGATACAGGGTGTCGAAAGTACGAAAAAAAATAAGATTTAATTTGTTTTCTCCAAAATTCCTGAAGGAAATAATTTGAAACTTTGTATATTATTCAAGGTTTAACAAAGTGCTAATTCTTCATTTTCGTAAACCAGTGGCGTAGGTACGATTTTATGTGGTCATATGTTCCCTCATATTTTCTTGGGACAAGAGAATGGACAAATGAGCATTCGACATCAGTTTGGAACATCGATACTCAACCTAAAAGTCAAAACATTCCATGTGCCTAAAAGTGGAGGTTTCTGAGATAATTGAGAAAAACTGAAGATATGTTCTCAGTAGAGACATAATTTCCTATGTGCAATAATCGCATAATGCTAATTTCTTACAACATATCGGAATATGTGTCAACCTCCTGAACATTTTTTAATGTTGGGAGAATCGCAAACATAGTACGCATGAGACAGAACAAGACCGATAACTCCATTTTTTTCACTCATCATATTATTTGATCGAATCGATGTCGTGGATTCACTGATATGTTACCTACTTTCTTGCATATTATTATTTTGACAGATCAAGCGACAAACAGACCCAACCCCAAATTCATAATACTCTACTTAGATAAGAGTTAAGGTCTGAAATTATTTTCGGAAATAACTGAAGATGAGTACTCTCAATTTGTTGAAGTTTATGTAGGAGTATCATTATCAAAGCCATTTTTGATTGAATTTTCTTGGAAAATGTTATCCAATAACATGTTTTTCATGTAAAAAACCAATTTTGTATATTAAGGTAATTCCGCCACGAGACAGTTGGATTAGGAAATCATTCAAATTTGGCATACGTATTGCTTAACATGTGAACAACACCTCTATAGAATTTTAACAAGTTTCACCATCCCGAACCCGAACTCAATTAACACGTAACATATGGACCATGCATAGGCAAACAGCACATTATTAATTCTACCGTTAGTATTAAAATTATGAAGTTTATGGAAAACGAGGAGGAGCTAGGAAAAATTAAAAAAAAAAATTCCAAAAGGGGTTTTAATTCCTTGAGCAGGATATAACAAATTTTATTGAAAGCGAGGAGAAGCTAGAGCAGAATATCACAGAAATTGTGAAAAAAAATCAAAGTGATTGACCATCTAGTTTGACAGATATAATCAAAACTACTCTCGTTATTCAAAATAGTCCACGGGGAAGCGCATAGCCTAAAGGGGGGTCGTAGAGAAATACGGATTGTGCCAGGGGACTTTTTGGGGGTCTGAACGCGGAAAAAAAACTCCTTCTCCTAGTTGACCCCATCGATTTTAACGATACCCCCCCCCTGCCCCAAAAAAAAAAAAGTTAAAAAGAGTACTACAAAAAAGTCCATTGAAGTTTTATCGAAAAATGATAATTTTTTCCCATGCCGTATGATTTCTAGTGAAGGGGGGGGGGCTGGGTCTCAAAATATTTTTTTTGCTGCGCTTTTTGGGGACATCAATTTTTTGAGTCGCCGACTTTCTATAACGAAAAAATTTTCTAGAGTCGATTGTGGAGGCAAGTGCCCCCCTTCAAAAATTTTTTTTTCCGCGTTTCAAATCGAAAAGTCCTTTGAAATTTTTCGATTCCGTCGAAAATAATTACCTAATTCAACTGTCTCGTGGCGGAACTACCTCAATATCTACTCAAATAATAGAAAAGGTTTAGAATGTACACTACATAGAAACAAACAAGGCATCAAAGCAAATGTTCAAATGGACCAGCATTTTGTTCAGTACACAATTGGCATCTCCGTATCATCGACTGTCGCACGCTTTGGAATATTCCTGGTGTGATTTGTTGAAAATATAAACAGGATGATTATAAAATCAGATGTGGAATCATCTGCGACTGAAAGATATACTTAGTAGTTGTTTTCTGTTAGACATCCACAAAAAATAACTTCATTTCAATCGTAGATTTTTCAATTCACAGAAAAATATTTCCATCAATATTCAATTGAGAATATTTTCCTTTTCAATTCCTGGTGTATTCTGTATTAACGTACATGCTTCTAAAATTCTTGCCGTTAAATCTTCCACAGATTCTACAGGTGTTTCATACACTAGGCACTCGAGGTATCCCCACAAAAAAAAATAGTCTACTGAAGTTAAAACCGGAGAACGCGCAGGCCAATGTATGGGACCACGTCTACCTATCCACCGATCATGGAATGTTTGATCAAGAAATTGACGAACGATTCGTTGGAAATGGGATGGTGCTCCGTCATATTGATAACACATTCTTTGACGAATCAATAGAGGTACGTCTTCAAATAGCCCATGTAAAACATGGCCAAGAATCACTTAGTAGTTCTGCCCATTCAAACGGGAAGGAAAAAGATATGGTTCAACGATACGATTTTCGATAATTCCTACCCAAATATTCACTGAAAACTTTCGTTGGTACCGTTTTCGAAACATTCCTTGCGGTTGATTTGTTGAAAATATGAACAGGCTTTAGCCGGGGAAGTAGTTGTTTTCTGTAAGACATTCACAAAAAATAACTTCATTTTAAACGTGGATTTTTCAATTAACAGAAAAATATTTCTATCAATATTCAATTGAGAATGTTTCCCTTTTCAACATTCCTTGCGGATTTTTTTCATCCCATAAATGGCTGTTCCTACTATTGAAATATCGAACTCTTGTGAAACATGCCTCATCCGTGAATAGAACATATCTAGGAAGGTCGTTTGATCCTCCATACATCCTCAAAAACAATTCACAAAAAAATCTACGAGGGCCATAATCACCAGCATCTAGGGCCATCACCTAGGGCCATCACCTTCTGTAGGCGAAATGGATACAATAGTTGATTGTGACACTTGTTACCTATACGAACTAGCCCGAGTGCTGGTAGAAGGATCTGCTGCTAATCGTTCAAGAATTTGTTTTTCCGTAACATTATCTCTTCTTGTTATATTCGCACCACAATGGTGTTGACTGAATTTAAACAACCCCGTTTCCTTCAATCGTCGATGCACAGCTATAAAAGTAGTGAAATGTGGATGATGTCTGTTGATATAATTCAGCAGCAGCTCTGGCATTTCCCCCTGTGTCAACATAAAAGAAATGCATATCTGTATATTCTTCAAATGAATAATCCATATTGAAACGATGTTCACTGACTGAAATGATGACTTGACAATAATACAAACTGTTTTGGGATACTGTCAATTATGTTTAATGTGAGTATCGATATATCAGTGTGTTTCTACCGGGAACAATGAAAAAAAGCTACGTTTTTTTTTTAGTTCCAAATTTCGTGTATGTTTTATGCGTTGATCAGTGGTATACTGAACAGCCTACCACAAACTAGCATCAAAGGCTCGACTTTGCACCTACTTATCACGAATCGAAAGAAATCATTTAAGTGAATATTAATACACAATGATTATTTTTCTCCATCAAAATCATGTTGATTAGATAATATTTTCCTAGATAATTCAATCAGAAATGGCTTTGATAATGTTACTTCAATATAAACTTAAAAAAATTGAAAGTACTTATCTTCAGTTCAGAATTATTTCAGACCTTAACTCTTATCTAAGTGGAGTATTATGAATTTGAGGTTGGGTTTGTTTGTCAGTTGGTGTGTCAAAACAATCATATGCAAGAAAGTATGGTAACATATCAGTGAATGCACGACATCGATTTGATCAAATAATATGATGAATGAAAAATGGAGTTATCGGTCTTATTCTGACCCACTCGTACTATGTTTCCGATTCTACCAACATTAAAAAATGCTCAGGAACATATTCCGATAGGTTGTAAGAAATCAGCATTATGCGATTATTGCACATAGGAAATTATGTCTATACTAAGGACATATCTTCAGTTTCTCTCAATAATCTCAGAAACCTCCACTTTTAAGCATGACTTTCAGGTCGAGTATCGATGAGCCAATCTGATGTCAAACACTCGTGAAGGAACATATGACCACATACCATCGTAACTACGCCACTGGTTTACGAAAATAAAATATTATAACTTCAAATTAGCACGTTGATAAACCTTGATTGGTGTACCAAGTTTCAATTGTTTTTCCACAATAATTTTGGAGAGAACAAATTAAATCTTTTTTTTTGTATTTTTGACAACCTGTATCCCAGAGGGGATGCATTTTAGGACATATCCTGATAGCAACTTTTCACTTCGAAATGAGGTGAGGAATCTGTAGTCGAAGTTTGTCGATCTCATTCTGACTCACTCGGTATATTCGGGATTATAAATCTATATGGGACTAGGACAAATTATTTTATTCTGTTTAGTCCGTTTTGGAGACCTGGTGTATTGAAATATTTTTTTATTTTAATAATTATCGATTTTCACTTCAAATCGTCAACCCATACAACCTTATCGGTCATATGTTATGATATGGGCATAAATCAGCTTAAAAATTCAACCAATAACATTTCTTCCACAGAAAGACGTCCAGTATTCTTGTTTAGTGCAAGGCGAGACATCCTCTGCAGAAAGAGTCGTAACAGTTCATGTAGTGGATCGAAAAGGCATTTACACTTGCCGGGCGGAGACGTTTCTGCAGATGATGTGGCCGGAAACCGCCCCTGACACGAATAGCGTTTCAAAGTGCCCCAAGGGCTACACAGGAGTAGCCGAAAGATATTGCGCTCTCAGAGACGGGCGCCGTCCCACTTGGAGTCTGCCTAGTTTCGCGGACTGCACTCACAGCGAATTACGTAAGATTCACGATGCGGTAAGTGATGGATCTATATAAGGAGTTTGGTGATTGTGTAATGCTGATCTCCTCCGAGGCTTCTGAAAAGAATTTGTTAGTAGTCTTAATACTTTCGTGCATTGTAAACGAATTCAGTATGTGCTATTCAGAGCCGGATAAGAGGGGGGCAAACGGGGCTGCAGCCCCGGGGCCTCCACAAGAGAGGGGCCTCCACAATATACATTTTTAGGTAAAATTTCCTTACAAATACCGAAGGATATGCAAAAACGAAAGAGCAGTTCTCCCACTTTTTCCTCTCATTTTTCGTTTCAAACATTCAAAAACATATTTCGTATTCTTGTTAAAATCCATGGTTAATATTAATCTTCGATCTGATGAATCATGTGTAGGGTAAAAGCCGGATAGTTGCCTCGGACGGATACATGCCTCAGTTTCAAATGCTCTATGTTAGACGAATTGACAGTGTTTTTTTTTATCATAATTGAAAGCGTCCCCCGCGCAGGCCTCAGTGCCGCATAAGCCGTTGAAGTAGGCGCACGTGTTTTGTCCGTGTGAGAAAACATCTTCCGCGGCGATACTTTGACGAGCGCCAGAATTATATTGGTAAGTAATCTCTGTTAAATATTTTTATAACTGATTGCGATTTCAGTCAAAAATATATTTCTTTGAGTGCATTAGAGTTTAAATTGCACTGTTTATTAGGTTTTTTTGTTAAATATGTTTTATTCTTTTCGTAAATAAAAACGGCAAGTATCCGTATCAAATCGGATAGTTGCCTACTGTCTTTTGCGGATTGTTGCCCTATGTCTAAAAGGGCTAAACAATCAGCAGAAATCTTAAACTCGAATGAAAAAATAATCGAGGAGAAGAATAAAACTGAGAAAGTAAAGAAAACAAGCGTAATGAAACAACCGAAAGAAACAAAAAACAAACTAGTTGGTAGCAAAGAAAATATTACGAAGAAAAAAGGGCGACTACAAAGAAAAAAAAATATTACTAGCAGTGAATCAGAATCAGATAGCACAGATTTTATTGAACTGACTGAATGAAGGGCCTAAGGAAAAGAAAAACTCGTATCTACAGTTCTAGCAGTGAAAATGAAGAAAATGTTATGAGTTCAAAAATATCTAAAGGGAAAGCAACTAAAGGGCTACTAACCAAAGGCAAAAAAAAAATATCTATTGGAGACACTGAAAATATATTAAAAGTAGAAAATATTAATTCAAAAATAGAAAATACCAAGAAAGAAGTTTCAGTTCATGATTATTGTGTAGAATGTTTTGAAAATTATAATTCAACTAAATCGAAATCAGATTGGATTGAATGTCAGATGTGTCGAATGTGGTTGCATGAAAATTGTTCAACACTCAAAAACCATTGCATGAGATGTGGCAAGTTGAAAAGCTTGACTTCTGGTGATAATCAATGCTAATGCCAAAGTTGATTACCATATTTTCAATATTTAAGATAAATACTAATACTTAATTAAAAAATTACATGTTCACTAAATGTTATAATTTTATAATTATAATTTAACTTTAATTAATACTCTATGAAAGATTGTATTCAACAATGAAAACTGATTATTTAAATTAATATAAGTTCATTTTTATTGGAAAAAAAACAGACGGGCATCTATCCTCACATTGGGCAAGTATCCCCCCAACCATTTTTAATGTTAGGCTAGTATCCGCTATAGTTGGCAACTATCCTCTTTTTTAGAGGTCATATTAAACTGGATTCACTTAAAACTTATAATATTTATAATTTTTTATAGATAGGGTATGTTAGAAGATTAATGAACTATGTTTGAGAATACACTTCGAATAAAAAATGTATTGGTACACAATTTTTAAAGGAGCTTTTTAAAAAGTGTGGCAACTATCCGGCTTTTACCCTATATGCGAGAAACAATCACCCAGTGAAACATCATACTATTATACAAAATATTATAGCGTATCGGAATTAGCTGTAAAAACAAGAACAATTGAATATACTTTTTTTTTATTAAATGAAGGATTTTCTGTCGATGTATTCTTCGAATGACACAAGCGATCTAGATACACAATGAAACTCAATAATCATAAGCAAAAGAAAATAATATTTCAATTTATGAATATGATTGCATCAAATTATTTATAAGAGCCCTGTGCGCATTCCATAATAGAACAAAAGTTCAAATTCTGTTGACAATTTTTCTGCCGATTCTACAAACACTTTGCCCGTCTATACCTGTTTTTCCTATTTATTGGCGTTGACAAGTGTCCGCTGAGTGGCGCGCTTGTAACAGAGAAATCCCCAAAATCTGAAAGTGTGAGTGTACGAGAAGGATGACATTCCGCAACAAATGTAAATCCTTCTGAAAAAGGACTATCAAAAAGACCAATCTAAGATGTTCTACTATTATATTCTTAAAAACCAAAATTTCAGAGCTACATTCTCAAACATTGAAATTACAGTGATTATTTTCTGACATTGCTAGAAACCAATGGAAACGTTCAATTCAAATAATTCATATACGTTTTGGCCAATCAATAGTGGGAATATTCTACCTAGAAAATTGTCGCGGGAATAATTTGAGGTATTTTGTTTTTATTGTCTGACAACCTATATTTTTAATTTGACGTCTGTCATCAATTCGCAAGAAAAGTGTGAAATGAATCAAAACCGGTTTAGTACATTATATAATTTTGCAAGGAAATGTGTTTATGATCGTAACATCAAAAAATAATCTAAAGAATACCACACAAGAGTATATAGTAGAAAATAATTATCTAGATTTCTTTCTCAAACTTGTTGGCAATAGCCATTCGAGCCAGTTGGTCTCTCTTGTCTATTGCCTGGCAACAAGTTTTCGAAAATCTGTGAAAACTAGGAATGTGACGTCAAATTGCACTGGAAAGCGCTCATTTTCCAAAATTAAAAAAATAGGCGAATTACGATGAGACAAAGCCGCCTATCAAAGTTATCGCTTCTTAACATTGAGAATGATTTTCTCCGGATGCTGGATTTGACCGAAATCATTAATGATTTTTCGTCGAAAAAAGCTCGCAAGAATCCATTCGTTTACGCTGTTATTCAATGTATTTCTTGTATTTTATTATACCTACATATGCTCGTGTCGAAATAATTTGATTTGTTCCGCAATAAATAAAAAAAAAACTTGTTTGAAAAATAATTACGGGCCTCCACTCCTTTGTTGCCCCAGGGCCTCCACACCTTTTAATCCGGCCCTGGTGCTATTTCGGAACGGTGTCATGGAAGGGTTGATATTTATAATTTTTATTTCTTCCTATTGAAAGACCAAAAAACCTGAAAATGAAAATATCATGAGAACATGTTTGTACAGAAATTTAATACAAGATAAACATATCTTATTGCATTGTTGTATGGGGTGGTAGTTTCAACAATGTAATAAAAAATCTTCAAACATCGCAAAATACCAGTTTGAAAATAATAGTGAGAAAAGATCGTCCCAAAAGTCTTCAATATTTGTAGCTTATATATTCATTAGTGCCTCGTATGGACTTATAAAAGGACCGAAACAAGTCTGTATGAAGAATCTAGAATTACTAGAAACACTCTAAACCGAAAGTTGGATATAACACTTTTTGAGAAAACTCACACACAAAGATACGTTTTTTATTACGGACCATAATTCTATAATTCATTGCCACTCCAACTGAGAGAAATTTCCATTATAAAAAAATACAAAATCAAAAAATATACCCGGTATAACCCCATAATTTTCTACTTCTACTGCCGTTTTTCTCTGTCATATCTCTTTTTCTCTAATAATTTTTCCCGACATTCCAAATCTGTCACAAATACTCCTAGCATGGGAATCTCCCGGAAGGATAACAACACTTGCAAATTCATTGATTTTCAGCTGGAAACATATATGATTCCATCCAGTTACCAAGGGTAGCACATTACAAGCAGATTTGCTCAGGTGAACCCTATTGGATGGAATGGAGAACATACATTTTACTAAAATTCATTTAAACATTGCTATCACCGCTGTATTACTTACTGGAATAAATTGAAATTAAATTGAATATCTTGACTTTCCCAATAAAAAAAATAGATTCATTCAGATGTGAAATGATTGTCTAATAAAACATAAACGAAGTTATGAACGCTTACTCAATCAGAAATAGAAAAAATCGTATAATTTTTGGTATTTTGTCCTCGAATTTTCATCAAATCTTTTTTTGGCCAATCAGAATTGGATGGATGGTTTCCGAGTGGCAAATATTCGTATTCAACACTTGCGAGATTTGATACATGCCGTTGCAATATTCATAGTTTTTTATCCTGAACTTAAATCCGACGTCAAAACGCAGTATCATAGCTGCTACTTAATGAAACGGGGGGACTTAATTTGACAGTACAATGACCAATTTCAGATTGTTTCGGAATAATAATACAATTAGGACTTGTAATAATATATATATATATATAATATATATATATATATATATATATATATATATAAACAGTATCAAATTATAGATAGCGACACCTATAATCTGTGTGGTGGAGCTTAGACCTGTCATCGTGGAATTTTGAAGATACGAGATTTCGTACAACATCAATAGGTCACCGACAGATGCCAGCATAGACCAACCCACGATACCAATAGTCGTACTCCTAGTGCGTTTTAGGACGCAATAAATAAGAATATGAGAATTAATAAGGCACTAAAGTATATCATCAGATATTTGACTTTCAATTGTATCAGATATCTGTAGGTTATTCATCGTACAGGGATATGAAGTATCAATTATATGCATATATCGTGTAGGATTGATATATCGTGGAATTTGAAGATAGATTTGACAATAGCGACAGATGCCATAGACGACGATAATAGTCGACTTAGTGTTTTAGGGACGCAATACAAATAAGATTTCTCATATTCTCGTTATTTGTATTGCGTCCCTTAAACGCACTAGGAGTACGACTATTGGTATCGTGGGTTGGTCTATGCTGGCATCTGTCGGTGACCTATTGATGTTGTACGAAATCTCGTATCTTCAAAATTCCACGATGACAGGTCTAAGCTCCACCACACAGATTATAGGTGTCGCTATCTATAATTTGATACTGTTCATATTTCCGTACGTACCGATTGGTAATAACCTACGAGATATCTGATACGAATTTGAAAGAGACCACAAGCCGTCCTGATGATTGGGAAACCATGAAACAGGCTGTAGACGGATGGTGATCTCCTTTGGATTCGTAACAGATTTCTCATATTCTCTATATATATATATATATATATGTATTTTCTAAAATATAAAAACAACATTGATACACCTAGTATAATTTACTGAGAAAATGTATAGAAAGTCAAAATGAGATTGAATAAACAATAAATTAAAATGAGAAACAATTATAGTTTGACAATTAAAATAACTGTTCTTTAGTTATTTTAAACAATTGATAATAATTTTACTTTTGTTAAATCAGTAATATCTTCTACTAACAAATCAATAAGGAAATATTTTCTATTAACACTATACATATATACCTTGCCAAATAAACAGTTTGATTTCTTACCCTCCACTGAAGTAATTCACAATATTTTACTTTAGACTTAATTATTCCGTTTCATTTCCGAATTATATTACGCGTTCACTTGTTGCAATATGATTATTTAGCTTCTTGATGAATATTAATTCCATTGATTTAGTTATTACTGAGATGATTTCTGATGAATTACACTTTCACAATGATTCTGCATATGGTTGATTAATTTGCTACTTCAGATAAACTCTACGGAGTCTATGCTTATTTCGCGTAGGAAGATGAGACTTCATCTTCTCTAATTGAAATCAAACTTTACTTTTATTCGCTTCATAATGAAGCAGAACTAGCTTTGTACTGACTGACTAGATCGACGACTGGATTCTGAATGAAGAGAAGAGTTCTAGTATGGAGAATCTTATATATATAGCGTTGGTATTCAAACGATACCGCCCAAAACAATAAAATATTACTTATGTGTCGGTGGGTCGTCTTGTGTAGACACGCCGACATGATATGTTAATTTAATGGGACAGCGGTCTCTGTGAGAAGCGATCGTTAAGAGTTTATGTTTTATTCCCCGTTGTCGAAGAATCGTTAATTTCCTAGTCGCATCTTTGGGTTCAATAGAAATAAAAATAACTGTCCCTTCGTAATAGGAGCGATGTGGTTTAGCGGTTGGATCGTAGCTGTCATGATTTAATAGTTTCTTTGATATTTTTATGGGGTGTTACATTATTAACGCGGCCGACTTTGATTTCGAACGAAAATTGATTCATTATATTGGCATTCTTCAGTTTCAGTTTACATATGGCTATATTTAAAATACTTGATAAGGAGTGCTCATAACACACCTCCCTTTTCCGATTTAAAAGGTATTAATTCTAATTGATACCTTTTTCATTGCCCTAATATCTTGGGTAGATGAGTGGTATTGGATCTCAACTTGGTTATGGCTCTGACAATTGTTTTAGCATACTGTAACGTAAATAAACTTAACTTGGTTCTACTAATTTATTTCACACTTAATCTACAACTTAATTTATATTACTACGCCACTGAATAGCTCGATCGTATGGCTCGTTCAGACTGTGTGTGCCATCTTGAGGGCTACCTATTTATCTCCGTCACAGGATTCCCGATCTTTCGAATTCCGGCAGTTGGCGACGGCATGTTCCAATTGTTTCCAATATTGACCGTTGTTTTCCGCGGAAGAGTGACTGGATGGTTCTCGAATATCTCCGGGGATGATCTCATCGCTGTCGATGGCAACGTGTGAGGCGACAGGTCCGGCCTAGGTTCGTTACAATACCATGAGCAACTTAATAAATTTTCACTGATAATACCTATGATAACATATGACCTTTACCTTATTAAATCATGCACCTAATATTACATACATGGTCAACAATATCCCTACTTATATAATTACTATTCTAACATACTAATTTTAACATGCAAATCTTTATATAATTCTCCATAAAGATCCCTTCAAGTCAGTGTCTTCTGAGACGGTGCTGGCTTCGAATTGGAACGCCACCCTGTAGATATGACCTGTCATCACCTGCTGTGATAGAGACTGTCTGTGGTCTGGCGAAATCAGGTTGAAATTCTCCAACGACCTTATGTCTGCTCTTCGACTAGGGATGATGTAAACAACATATGTGAACCATATGACCTTAGTTCCACTCAGTCTGCAGCGAGTTAAACGGCCTTGTCGTTAGTTCTTCGAGCCACCCTTCGTGTAGAGAACGTGTTTGACGGTAATTATCGACTTCTCTCTATGATGCAAAATGTCACCTGACATTTGTTTAAAAGTTCCAGTGAAGTGGTAGTTTCTAAGGTTCTTCCGTGTTAAAGTGATGGTTCAACCTTCTATTTAGTTGGATAATTTGTGCACCCTTGCACACTTGCGATGAGGCTTCCTGGGGGGTCCCTCAACTCTGCACTCTGACTATGGACTTGGAATATCCATTCATCCTTGGGTATTGTGAACTTAATTGGATTAAAAGTTCAAACTCTCCATTGCAGTACGATGCTCAGTAAATAACTATTCGATGAGAAGCTGATAATCATTAATTTGAACTCAGATATAGTTCAAAAAATCCATATTATATTATCCGTAATTGTTAACGATAATTTTAAAATGTTCTTTATCATCACCGATATTTTTCGCACATGTTTACGTTTAATTAATGTTATTTCACTTAGTCATTATCAAGGTAACACTTTTAATTACATGCTAAAATCTCTTCTCGGTAGAGAATTATAACCGTTTCTATTAATACTTCATTAATGTCTATAAAATCTTTCCAAATTTTTGTTTGGAAATACACCCAATTTTCTCTTACTGTCTATGCTTTACTCAAAAGTCCGATTTTCATGTAGAATAACCGACACTAGATAATTTTTGTCCCATTCCGTCACTTGACGATATTTCCAATGGTACGCGGTACGTTACGGTTCAGGTAGAAAGTCCCATCAATATTTATTTCGCGTTAATTTACAGGGTGTTTCAATTTCTTTGACTACACGTTTCGATACGTGCTTGTGTATACTTGGCAAGATTTCATGATTTCCAATAATTTATCTATACTGGCTTACTATACCATTTGATCTCAACTGTGTTTAAAAATATTGACAATATTATTACTTCATAAGTGCATTATTTTGGGCTTTTGAAAATTACTTATTCTGACTTTTTGCTTTGTAATAAATCCATGGAAACTCTTTTACTGTACCACGTGTTCTAGTCTGATAACCATGATTTATCTCTGGAATACTTTCTCCTTCATCTTCTGTTGATTCAAGTTGATTTCTATCTTCTAGTGTTTTTAGGTTTTCTAGGGGTCTTTTTCTTGATCTTTCTCATCGGTTTTTCCTTTAGCAATTGTTGCAAAATTGTTCTTTCGTCCTGAAGTTCTATTCTTCTAAACCTTTTTTCTTCCCATATTCTAACTATTCTCTCTATGTTCCCTACACTCAGTGGAAAATTTCTACTTATATTGCTGATTCTTAGTATTTTTATGAATTGGCGGAATTCTTCTCCCCTGTTATTCATTTTGATATCTATCAACAAATTATTCTCTTGCAAAAGTTTGATCGCTTTCCCGTGGCATGCTACGGTATTGTTAAGAGTTGGATTGCCACCCCTAGATGGAAATAATCCTTTCCTATATACAGGACGCTCTGGGTTTAACGTTACTCATCCTTTTATTCTCTAAAATAATTTCCTGCCTATTTTCTAGTTTCGGAGATTTTTCTTTTCTCTGATTAACTTCCAGTCGATTCATGTGTTCAATCCTGTTTCCAATTTGTGAGATTTCTGAATTATCAAGCTATGACTTCTTAAATTTAGATTTTTTCTTTTGACTGGCTATGGTTTCGATGATTTTTATATCTTTAACTACTTCCTCATTTTCTTCGGTATTTTCTTTCAAATCTCGTACCATAATACGTTTTTTTCGATGTTGAAAATTCATTATTGGCTATTTTCTTTAATTTTAAATTTTTTCCGAATTCATGTTACTCCTTGCTTTAACTATGCATATATTCAATAATCTGGGCGGCAAATTCTTGTCCTTGGACGAATAAAATTCAGCCTTTTGATTTTCGTCTACTGCGAAAGTACTTTCTTTGGCGACTATCATTCCGAGGTTCTTGGCATTTTCCAACGTCCTGTTGGGTAGAATATCTCCCTTGGGTGATTCATATTTACCTTTCAGACTGTCTTTCCACGATTTCCTATGTTCTACATCGACCATCTTCCCTAAATTCCTTGATGCGTTAGCTTCGGCAATTCCGATACTTCCTGTATATGGTTTGCTACCTTCTTGAATATTTTCATTCTCAAAAACTTTCATACCAATCCGTATATCATTTTCAATTCTCCGAACATAATTTCCTTCATTCCCGCTGTGGTACTGCATGGGCATTTTTCCGTTCCATCTCTCTGTTTCGTTAGGCAAGAAATGTTCGTTCTTTGACGAATAAATTTCTACTTTTAGACTGTCACTTTCGAGTGGCGTACTATTCATGATGGTCGTTCTCAGATCATTGATTTCTTCCATTTTTCTGGTTGAAAAAGTGTCATTCTTGAATGAGCTGTCTCTTTCACTACGACTGTCTTTTGAACTTTTCCGGCTGTCTCGCTTGACTATCCTTCCTACTATACAGGGCGTTCCGGTTTTTCCCATACCCTTGCTGATTTTCATGGATTTTTCAATATCCACCTTTGTCAATTTTTTATCTCCATCTAGTTTAATGAATGATGTCACTGTCAAATCATCAATCATATTTGGCTTGTTTAATCGAATACCTCTGTTATCTTCCTTCCTTAACGATTTTCCATACGTTTTTGTTGAATCGGTTTCTTCGAAACCTAGTGTTTCAAACACTTCACTATTTTCGGACATTTCCATTTGATTCGAGCCGGCTGGACTCATTTCATGGCGTGAAAATCCATTTTTGATTACTCGGCAATTCGTTTTGGGCGTGCACTCCCTCGATAAATTTAGCTTTTCGTCAAAAGTTAATCCCATCCAATGTTTTATCATTTTGGTCATGTCTTCAAACCTTTTTCCCGTTTCATCCAAACTTTTAAGCCAATTATTATGTTCGTTATCTAAATTAATACCGTTATTCTGTTCCTCACCTTCACCGTAGGTTAGTACATTTTTTCCCTGCTTCTTTCTATTTAAATTCCTGTTATATCCGGACATTTTTCCATACTTTCTCGGACTATTTCCATTCGCGTAACTATTTCCTGTTTGTCTTCTATCAATTACTCTCCCAAAATTCTGATATCGGTTTCCATTTGATTGATTGATAATCTACGTCCTTTTCGTTCATTTTCCCGAGTTCGAAATTTTCCTTTTAGAAAACCTTTTTCTTGATTTCTTTATTTTTCTAAATTTTCTAAATCTGTTTCCCTTAGCATAGTCGGAAAACCATGGTCCTGATTCACTTAATATCTCATTTCGAAAGCTATTTCTATTTGGACATCTATATGAGAGGTGACCAAATTCTTCGCAACGATAACATACACAATTTTTCTTCTTACAATTTGATTCTTCATGACCCTTACGATTGCAATGTGTACACACTATTTTATTCGTATTGAAATTTCTAAAATTCATATTTGTTTGAGCTGTTAGTGTCTCAATTAATTCTTCTTTCTCTGCTAATTTGATGGCTTCTTTTAAACCGACAGGACTGGCAGATAAAACTTTTTTCCTTACGGGATCTAGCAATCCCATACAAAATTGCACAAGCGTATCTTGTTCAAATTTTTGCTTTAATACATCATCAACCCTATTAATTCCTGTAAATTTTCGTAATTTTGCTGCGGATGCTTATGCTTATGGAAAAATTTCTAACTGATTCACTATTTTTCTGATAACAATTCAAAAATTCTTTTTCTTCTTCTCCAGGTAATTTCAATCTGCTAAACTGCTGTAATAATTCCTTTTTAAATTCAGGCCAATTTATTGTATTTTTTAATTTATCATCTGTATCTATAAATAATCTGGCGATTCCTGTCAATTTTAATCTGACTATGGAACTTATTTGACTGTCTGTCCATCTTGCTACAGCTGCCAAATACTCAATTTCACTAATAAAATCTTTGATATCTGTAGTACCATTAAAAGAAGGTAAATTATCCACACTGATAATAATGGTAGGTTCATAGTTAATCCTACCAGTCCACGGCACTGTTGTCGGAGTTTCCATGATTTAACAATTTTAATAAAAATCCCCATTGAATAAAAAAAATTTTCACTTTCCTTTCCGAATACTTTCCGAGATCAGTCTTGTATAAACAATATATGTTTTGATTTTCCACTCGTCAAACTCTCTGTACTTACTGATATTACTTTCTAAATGCTTTTCGTATTATTTTTTCCAATTTTTCAATACTTTTCTGACCTTATTCGTTACCAAAGATTTATCTTTGCTAATTATTTCTACAATTTCCTTCCTTTTAGCATTCTACAAACAATATAAAAAATTATTCTTTATTTGCAATTATATTTTTCCAGATGAATTTCCAATATGACAACTTTAGTGCAAACTGCAATATATGCACACTTTTAACTACACAAATTCTGATAATATTTTTACGAGAAAAACAATTTTTTTACTATATTTTCATTCTTATTTGCATCGAGTAATTTTGAGTTTGACATCTTTTGCGAAAATCAACATATAAACGTTATTTTCCTGTAAATCCACCCCACACCTGACACCAAATATCATAGCTGCTACTTAATGAAACGGGGGGACTTAATTTGACAGTACAATGACCAATTTCAGATTGTTTCGGAATAATAATACAATTAGGACTTGTAATAATATATATATATATGTATTTTCTAAAATATAAAAACAACTATTGATACACCTGGTATAATTTACTGAGAAAATGTATAGAAAGTCAAAATGAGATTGAATAAACAATAAATTAAAATGAGAAACAATTATAGTTTGACAATTAAAATAACTGTTCTTTAGTTATTTTAAACAATTGATAATAATTTTACTTTTGTTAAATCAGTAATATCTTCTACTAACAAATCAATAAGGAAATATTTTCTATTAACACTATACATATATACCTTGCCAAATAAACAGTTTGATTTCTTACCCTCCACTGAAGTAATTCACAATATTTTACTTTAGACTTAATTATTCCGTTTTATTTCCGAATTATATTACGCGTTCACTTGTTGCAATATGATTATTTAGCTTCTTGATGAATATTAATTCCATTGATTTAGTTATTACTGAGATGATTTCTGATGAATTACACTTCCACAATTATTCTGCATATGGTTGATTAATTTGCTACTTCAGATAAACTCTACGGAGTCTATGCTTATTTCGCGTAGGAAGATGAGACTTCATCTTCTCTAATTGAAATCAAACTTTACTTTTATTCGCTTCATAATGAAGCAGAACTAGCTTTGTACTGACTGACTAGATCGACGACTGGATTCTGAATGAAGAGAAGAGTTCTAGTATGGAGAATCTTATATATATAGCGTTGGTATTCAAACGATACCGCCCAAAACAATAAAATATTACTTATGTGTCGGTGGGTCGTCTTGAGTAGACACGCCGACATGATATGTTAATTTAATGGGACAGCGGTCTCTGTGAGAAGCGATCGTTGAGAGTTTATGTTTTATTCCCCGTTGTCGAAGAATCGTTAATTTCCTAGTCGAATCTTTGGGTTCAATAGAAATAAAAATAACTGTCCCTCCGTAATAGGAGCGATGTGGTTTAGCGGTTAGATCGTAGCTGTCATGATTTAATAGTTTCTTTGATATTTTTATGGGGTGTTACGTTATTAACGCGGCCGACTTTGATTTCGAACGAAATTTGATTCATTATATTGGCATTCTTCAGTTTCAGTTTACATATGGCTATATTTAAAATACTTGATAAGGAGTGCTCATAACAGCAGCACTCTCAAATACTTTCCGAAAAACAGACCTCTAAATGTCAAAATACTGCAACTTATCAGCTCTATTTTTGGCCACTGGATACATTCAATATTTGTCTTTTTTTTTCAACCAAAACAACACACACACACACACCATTAAGCACTTGTTCTCAGCATATTTTCGTGAGAACAAGTGCCTCTTCCCCATATAAACACCCTTCTTCAGAACATGAACAAATCATATGACGCCAACGACTCTGCAAGTTACCCACGTCTAATTGATTTGAAACTGCAAGTGTTTCAAAGCCGTAGGCTATGTTATCACCTCCAAGGTTTCCACGCCAATGGTAGTTTGTAATGGTTCGAGCATCTCACTTGCAATGCAGCGAAAAATATTAACATCTCCTATCTTACGGGGATATATGAATGAAGGACGAAGATATTGTCACTTTTCGACGGTTGCCTGACATACAAAAATAACTCACCAAACTTTATAACAAATTGTTCTATTTCACGTTCAATCGTAAGTAATAAACGAGTTTTCAATCAAATCAAGCAGAACTCCATTACAGTTATAATAATAGTAAGGAGCAATCAATTTCAAACTAATTTCATGATGAGCTAAAGACTTGAACCTTCAAACATAGCTCAGAACTGGATAACAATGCAATCGCTTTCTTGTCTGTCTATTTGATAACCATCAAACATAAAACATATAGTGATTTTTATATGTTGTGCCCATGTGGCCAGTGTTATCTGGTACCTTGGCTACGCACGTTATGAACAGTATACAGTGCTCCCCCCCTCATATTTTTGGAACGATCATACATAAACGAGTGAAATTTGGAAACTGAATATTAAAGGTTGTAAAATTCCCTACTAGTGATACTAATTTTGTTTGTGTTTATGGCAGTTTTGATGGCTCATTAATAAACATTAAAATTTGAATTCCATTCAGTATGATAATAATTACAGATTTAAGAATCAGTATCTACTCAAAGAAATTGCTCGAAGTGACCTCAATTCACTTCCTGACAGTGAAATATCCTATTTTTAAACTCTTCTCGTACTTTTGCAAATGTGTCTGCGGAAACAGCCTCACATTCTGCAACAATACGTTGTTTTAAAACGTCAATATTGTCAGGTTCAGTGGCGTGAACCTTCGATTTAAGGTACCCCCACAGAAAAAAATCCAAAGGTGTGAGGTCCGGTGATCGAGCTGGCCATTCCGTTGATCCTCGTCGTCCAATCCATCTACCACGATACTCCTCATCCAAATACCATCTTGCTGCACCGTAATAGTGTGGAGGAGCACCATCCTGTTGGAATGATATTTCCAAATTGCCGAATTCATCTGGATTATCTTCCAAAATTTCAAGGATTAATGGTTCTATTGCGTTTCCCAACAGCTCCAGATAAACCTCACCAGTTAAATTAGTATTAAGAAAAAGTGGCCCACCGATGTGGTTTCCCAGGATACCTGCCCAAACATTCACCTTCTGGGGAAATTGGGTATGTGCTTCACGAAACAGGTGAGGATTTGCGTCACTCCAATACCTCACATTATGTGTATTTACATTTCCATTTAGATAGAAAGTACTTTTGTCACTGAAACAAATTGTTTTGACATAGTCTGGCTGTTGGTTAATTTTAGTTTCCATATTTTCACAAAATTCTAGTCTTCGGTCTGGGTCATCGTCTGAGAGTTGATGCACCATTTTTAATTTGTATGGATGAAATTTGTTTTTTTTCAACACCCTGTGTACTGTACTTCGACTGCATTCACAGGTAGATGCAACCTGAGTTGTTGAAGAAGTAGGATTAACTATTACTTCTGCCAGTATATCAATTTTTTTCTCATCAGAAATTTGTGGTCTGCCAGATCATTTCGCATCATTCATACTACCCGTTGTTCCAAACTCACGAAGAAGCTCCCTTAAATAAGTCCTCGAAACGGGGCGAGCGGGAAACCTCTCATTTAAAATGCGTTCTGCTGCATGAATATTTTGTCCAGTTTCACCAAGAGTTAGGATCGCTGCTACTTTATCACCTAAAGCACGTACCATTCCGCTTCTTGAAGCACTTAAACGTTCGGCTCACAACAACTTAACAAATTATTGAAATGTACAAAAATATTAAAAGTACCAAAAGCTGCTAAAACAGTTAAACATTTGATCAACACTACACAAATTATTAAATGTACAAAAACTTGGACAATTACAAAAACGTCGAGTTAGGGAGACTAACAAAAACGTCAGCTTATTTGACAACTATCCAGGGGCGGAGCTTGAATTTGGAATTTTTTAAGTATCAACTGTTTCAATTCATCACAGCTTTGCGTTTTTTAAAAGCGAGTTGCCAAAACTGCTATAAACACAAACAAAATTAGTATAATTGAATGGGTTTTTTCGATACCTTTTAAAAGAGGTGTCGCTTGCCCTAGGGTTCCATTTGAGATTATTGGGCACAATGACGTCATCTTTGACGATTTCGTCATCTATCATCACTGGTAGGGAAGTTTACAACCTTTTATATCCAGTTTCCAAATTTCACTTGTTTATGTATAATCGTTTCAAAAATAAATGGGGGGAGCGGACTCTCGAAAAGCACTGTATAAATCCACCAAATGCCCTTCTCATCCATAGAGAGGATGCTGAACATAGAGAGGCACAAGTTAATCAGGTGTTCTGACTATCATCTTTTTCTGTACGTTTTTCATGTCATCATTCGTTTCAGTTCATTGGTACCCTGTTATATATTGCTTTTCCGTTCAAAGAATTCCACAGTTTCGATATTGAAGTAGGTAGTATAATACATCATCAATCAAGATCAATTGACAGTTGCCCGGCGGTGATTCCAAGGTTTCCAACAGGATGTCATCTTAACAGTGAAACTTGAATAATTCTGGATTTCCTGTCGTTCTTCATTAGCAACCTATACATTACATATAAGTTTCCTATTTTTTTTGTAAATCAATGTTTCTGTTTTAATCATTTGCAATATTTCTCGAAATTATTTTACCATCATTCGAGTTGTTCTACTGATCGTAGTAGATACAGTTTTATTCACTAATAATATTGTTCAAAATCTTTCGGCAGATGTGTGTCGAACAGAATGTATTTCTGAAAATGCCTCAATGACATCAATATCAATCATTACTACTTCAAGGAAATCATCAGTGAAATACACTAGTTTTTGATCCACCCTGTATATTTTATGTATCTGCATAGTGAACTTTCACCGTGAACGATCGAGTTTGTAACCGACTTTTCTGGAATGTCAAGCATTTGGATATATCAATAAGCAGGACTGGTGCAGTTTCATGAGAAATACATAATAGATATGTCAGTGTAATTCAGGAGATGCTACTATCATCAAGCGAAATTGATATTGGTATCCTACAAATAATCTGAAAATGAATGAAATTGCACTGCTCAATTTTTTGGAAATCACTGAAAAACTTGCTATCTTTGGACTCGCCCTGTATATCGTGTGTTCGTGCAGGAATCATTGTTCTCTAGAGTCTATTCAAATCGGCCGTATGAACAATCGATGCATACTCGATTTGGTTTATATATTCGAAAAAGTCACAATGGCCTTTTGAAATTTTGGAATAGTTATCTTTAGCACCATGAACTATTGAATTTAGAACGGTGGTGCAATGGAAACATTTGATCAGCATCACGAGTTCTGCAATAAATAAAAAAATCGAGCAAATTCACCGAAAGCCAATTTTTCATTGATGCGGTGCGAGGTCCTTTCCCGAAACTGCATTTTTACCATTATTTATAACAGATTTGTTGAAATATCTGCTCCTATGGAAACCTCATTCAATGTTCTTACATCTCGTGACTGATTGTCACTATTGTGCCCGAATCATAATTCGTTAGGAACGAGAAAAATGACCGCTACTGAAGTGTCCGCGAGCGTAGCCAAGCGTTATTTGATAAAGTTGATTGGCTGGCCATTAATTTTGATAGAAATGCTAGCCAAATTGGTTAGGTTGTGTTCCCTCCTCTCACGTACGATATTAACTGAATCCAGACACGTTGAAAGCCGAAGGCGTATCTCGATCCGATCTATAATTCCAGTCACTATTTCACGTGAAAGGAGGGAGCGTTTCCTAAACTTATTTGGTTAACATTTCTATCCAAATTAATGGCCAGCTAATCAACAGTATTCTTACTTTTTGAGGGCCATATTTCGGCAAGTAGTAGCAGATTCATATTCAGGAGGTGGTAGTTTATTTTTTATATATATATATATATATATATATATATATATATATATTTATAAATATATATATATATAAATATATAAAAAAAAAAAAAATATATTAACTTTTCATACATTGTCAAGATGATTACAACCTATAATTGTTCAAAAGACAACAAAAAAGTCTAGATTTATAAAATCATCCTGAATAAAATGTGAACAACAAAATTATAAGCTTGAAACATACAGTATATGAAATTGTATCTAACTAAAAATAGCCAATGAGAGAACAACAAACTTCTTGATGACAATAGCCAATCAGGTAACAGTATGGTCAGATGTACGATTTGAAATTGTGAGAAAATAAGAACGGTAAAGTGTAAAGTTGTACGTAGTTTGTAAGAAAAGAAAAATATTTTAGTTTATAAGTTTTGACAAATAACCCCAAAGAGTGATAATGTGACAACAAAGTGCGCGAATTTGAAAATTCAAATGATATGGAAAAAGTAGAAATGGTATCCAGGTGATAGAAAACAAAGCCACGAGGGAGATTGGGAAAAATTTTGAAAAGAACGCCACGTTCGAACTTTAGAAAAAGAAAAATTCAAGAACTTCATCAAAATGTAGAACCCAACCAACTCAACTTCAAGAGAATTTCAATGAATATAAATAGCAGTAAACAAAATTACCTTTCATGTACTCCACATAAAACTATTTCAAAGCTGATTTCTGGATTTGTATGGTTTCCTTTTTGGTATTGGAGAGCCTGAGAGCAGTAGATTGAAGGAGGATTCAATTTCTTGGTGTGTATTGTAACAGCGACAGTTCCAGCGTCAGGTATAAACTTTTCTAGTGCACATCACAAACTGAATTACCTCACAAATAACTCGTATCACATCAGAAGAATTCTATTTCATTTTGATATTGAACTATTAAAGAATTTTCAACCTTCAGAGTGAAAGTGAGGTTGTGTATAATTTATTCATTACCGTTTCTCATGATTGTCTATGAAAATTTGTAAAATAATCATAGTATAAGTTATTTATCGTAGGCCAGGTAAATATAAGTTTTCCTGAATAAAGGAAATAATTGTTTTACGATACTTTTTCGTTTATTTTCCACAATGATCTGCAATCGTACTTATGAACATTGAATAGATTGAATTTGACATCAAGCAGTAGCTCTATTGCCTGAACCGGCTATCTGAGACGAAAGGCGTACCAACTGAGTTTAGTCGTGGTAAGAAAGGGTAATAACAATTGGCAGCAACGTGACGAGAAAACAGTGACGTTAGCTAGCAATTATTATTACATTGCAATATATTATACAGGGTGAAAATAATTTATCTATCATATCAATTTGAAACCAAGAGGGACAAAAATAATCAACAGTTTGTTTTTACAATTATTAAAACATAACAATTTGGCGCCCAACGTGGGGCAAAAAGTATATTTATAAGAAATGAAATAATAATGAATTCAAACGAAAATAAATAGCTATTCACATTTCATAACAATATATATATATATATATATATATATATATATATATATATATATATATATGTATATATATATATATATATGAAAGAAACATTGTGGCATATCATACAAATTATAAAATTGAAGAAAAAAAACATCTTCAAGTAGGATTCCAACCCACGACCTCCTCATCTCTAGTCAGACGCTCTACCAACTGAGCTATTTGAGGACATAGGTACCACCGCATATTTGTGAATCGCTTTTTCCCATAATTTAATGTTAGTGTTAGAACGATACAAAAGATCTCGAGTACTTATCAATGGCCATCAAGACCAGTTAACCTCTCACCCTAACATCACCATCGTCGTGACGGTTTCAATCAAAGTTCAGGAAGATGATCCCCAACCACTAATAAGATTTTGCCAATTATATAAATACGAAGTGAACTTTGATTGAAACCGCCACGTTGATGGTGATGTTAGAGTGAAAGGTTAACTGGTCTTGATGGCTATTGATAAATACTCAAGATCTCTTCTATCGTTCTAACACAGACATTAAATTGTGGAAAAAAGTTATTCACAAGTGTGCGGCGGTACATATGTCCTCAAATAGCTCAGTTGGTAGAGCGTCTGACTAGAGATGAGAAGGTCTTGGGTTCCAATCCCGCATAAGGATGGTTTTTTTCTTCAATTTATTGATTTGTCTGATATGCCACAATCTTTCCATTCATGTATTTTTCACAGACGCGATCGTATATATATATATATATATATATATATATATATATATTTGAAGTGTGGGTTTTCTTGAATCCTGGTATATTTATTATAAAACATCCCAACGAACGATTGCAACGAGATCAGAAACAAAGTAGTAAATGCCATAAACAACCATAAAAATAAAATTAAAAATAATGCACTTCGTAACAATAACACTCAGAAAAAAATCATAAAAACTTGAAAAAAAACAAAATCTTCTTCAAAAACAACCCTGAAATTATAATCATCAAACCTGACAAAAGCAGCAAAACAGTCATAAAAAAAAACCAAAAAAAAAAACACATAAAAAATTGAAATCCAACCAACCAACCGGTTCCAAACCCAAAATAACAATATGGTAAAAAAATGGCACAAAAAAGGACTGATATCTGACCATCTAGTGAAACAACTAACAACCCACAACACTACGGCCCCTAAAATATACGGCCTACCAAAAATACACAAAGAAAACCACCCCCTCAGACCAATAGTATCAAGCATACAATCCCCTTTCTACAACATTTCAAAATTCCTTGCTAATAGCTTATCAAAAATAGTTGGACAAAACGAATATTATGTAAAAGACACTTTCTGTTTTAAATCTTTCATCAACCAAGTCCATATCCCAGAAGACCATACCCTTGTCTCATTAGACGTTGTATCCCTTTACACTAACATACCTAACGAGCTCGTAAATACCGTATTGAATGAAAAATGGCACCTCCTCGAAGACCACACCCCTCTAACACAAGATGAGTTTATCAAAGCAGTAGAACTAACCCTATCAACTAATTATTGCCAGTACAAAGATGATTTTCACCAGCAAATCAGTGGATGCGCAATGGGATCCCCTATTTCTAGTACCATTGCCCAAATTATTATGGAACATTTGGAAGAAACGATCCTCAATAAATTAAACTTCACACTTCCCTTTTTCAAGCGATATGTTGATTACTGTATCATGGCAGTCCCAAATAATCATTTAAATGAACTCCTCAACGAATTCAACAATTTTCACAAAAAATTACAATTTACCATAGAAAAAGAAAAAGACAACAAAATCAATTTCCTGGACTTTACCCTAATAAAAAGCAACAACAAAATCATAACAGAATGGTACGCAAAACCATCATCTTCTGGCAGATACGTGAATTACATCTCAAATCACTCAATGTCCCAAAAAAGACGGGTAGTTATAAACCTAGCAGATAGGGCCCTGATACTAAGCAGTCCGGAATTAACAAAAATCGCTCTAGATAAAATCCGCAAAACTCTCATCAACAATAACTACCCATTACACTTAATAAACCAAATCATAAAACAACGAACACACAAAATGTATAATTCAACACAACATAACACGAATAATACTACTACTAACACTTTCACAACCATTCCATATATACTAGGTCTATCAGAGAACATAAAAAACATTTTAAACAAACACAACATACAAACTATCTTCAAATCCCATAATTTACTCAAACAACTGTACACCCCTATTAAAAGTAAAGATCCAAAAATGAAGAAAGCTAATTCAATATACAGTATCCCGTGCAACGACTGCAACCAAGTTTATATCGGTATGACCTCCCAACTCTTATGTAACAGACTTAATGGGCACAAGTACATGAAAGGATCCAGTACTGCCTTAAACAAACATATCCTAACCGAGAATCACAACCCTAATTTCGATAACACAAAAATTCTGGCACACGAAAACAACAAAGAGAAAAGAGTAATAAAAGAAATGATTTACATTAAAAAAAATAATAACGCTATGAATAATAGAACAGACATACATAACCTAGCCAATTATACCACACAATACTATAAGACACAAATACCTCACATATACTCACTTGCATAGATTGTCAGTAATATCAACAAACAAAAAGTATGAAAATAAATAAAATAAATACTCTTTCAACAAGTTCCCAACAACAATACGCCTATCGCCCCCAAAGTTCCCCACCCACTCAAGTAAGAATAGAAATCGACCCAACAGGTACACCAACAATTTTTACCGCAAAACAAAACCCCTCATAAACACATTGATCTCTAGCTGTCGGATACACTGCCAATGCCACGTCGCTCTCGACATTGTGTTAGAATAAAACCTTTAGAACTTACCACACTGAGGAATAACAAATATAAATAATACAAAATGAATCATCTTCACAATGATGATCGCCAAGGTACGTACAAACATCGTTTTTCTGCCACACCCGTCCCCAGACTAAACATTTCTCCCTTGCACATGTCAACAACTATTATTTTCATTTTAACCATAACACAAAATGTTTTACTTTTCAGATGTCATTGTTAATTACGAGAACAAAAAATTTAAAATTAATTATTAAAAAAAAAACCCTACTGAAGATGCCTCCGGCCAGGGGCGAAACGTCTAGCATGATATGAGATAGTTTTATTTTTACACAAGAATCCCAAACCTAAGAACCTCCAACCAAAAATATATATATATATATATGTATATATATATATATATATATATATATATATATATATATATCTAATATATAAAATTCTCATGAAACGGTGTTTGTAATCAAACTCCTCCGAAATGGCTCGACCGTCTGCGAATCGGACAACATATATTTTTCATCCCCCTAAATGTTAAGGGTGGTCCACCCCTGATTTTTTTTTTTTTCAGATAAAATTTTTTGTTTTTATTTTTTTATGATACAGCATTCAAAAATACATACCACCCTAAATTTTCACCCTTCTACGATCAACCCCTATTTTTCCATCGCGATTTTTATTTTATTTTTTCCACAGATCCGCAATAGGGTTGCAAGATGACAATCGAATATAATAATTGTAGTACGATAAATTGGGAACGGGATATCGTGATAAAGACAAAACGGGATAACAGGAAAACGGGATAACGGGAATAACGGGATAACGAAAAAAGGGAAGGATGAAGGAAACGGAAAAAAAGGGAAAGGAAAACGAGAAACGAAAAAACGGGAAAACGGGATGACAGGATAAGGGGACGAGGGGAAAACGGGATAACGAAATAATGAAAAAATAGGATAACAGGATAACGGGAATAACGGGATGACAGGATAAGGGGATAACGGGATAAAGAAAAAACAGGAAAATGGGATAACGGGATAACAAAAAAACGGGATAATGTGATGACATGATAAGGGGATAACGGGAAAACGAAATAAAGAAAAAACCAGATAACAGGAAAACGGGATAACGGGATAACAGGAAGCGGAAGGAGTCAAAAGCATAGTCTAGATGGAACAACATAAAGGAAAACATAGAAAAAAAGAAATTCTACGCGGACGAGAGTTTTCGGGAAAAACATTTTAGGGAACATAGAAATTTGGACAGGACAACGTCTGTCGGGTCAGCTAGTATATATATATATATATATATATATATATATATATATATATATATATATATATATATAATCTAACCTTTCACACACCCGTGAATGACGAGTATATAACGTTTTTTATTTCAGATTCAATTATATGAGCAAATCACAAAACATAAAACAGGTATGCAAAACTCTTCGACTGCATTCTAAAGCCAAAGGTTACTACTGATGAATTATGCAATTCTAAAAAAAGGAACGGTAAATCCATCCAAGTCAATTTGCAGCCTCACTATCGCGATATAATTCTGAAAATTCGCGATTTAAAAAAATAATTTATCTTATTTCAATACCTCTAGTACGAAAACGCCCGAAGCGTTTACTCATTTTAAATATGCACAGTATTTTCCAGACTCATGATAAGCGACTCCAGAAACCAATCAGAATTGAAATTTTCCACTTCACCCATAAATGCGAAAAGTGATTGATCTTGTCTTCCATTCTTCGAAATACGCACGGAACAGTTCGGTGTCCAAGTTGTAAGAACCAGCGAATGATCGAAATCGCTAATTACGTTAATCTACAGCTCCGATCAAGACAGATGGGGTTAGGCGAGCGGCACTTCCCAAAATTTTGTCGAATTTTACAAAGACCAACACATATTTTCAAAACAAAAAATCTGATTTTTAACCACTGTAATTCGTTATTAAATGGCATTATACACTCATCATATACGAAAGGAGAATCGGAGATGAAGGAAACACAAATTTTATCTCCCTCCTGGGGTTGTAGTCAATTCAAAGACCAGTGTAATATCGACTCAGAATGGTCCTTCAAAGAATAATATTATGTTACCTCAAATTGTGTAAGCATTTTAGTAAATTGAATTTTGATTATGTTTCAATATCATGTGTGTTTGTGGTTTTCTTTTCATATGTAACAATCTCACGCTGGTATGTTCATTTGTTTCCAAGTTTCCCCTGTAATCAGTTATTGGAATCTTGTGCCTAGATGTCCTGAAAATCAAATTAATTATTTCGAAACCTTGACAATCAACAAAGAGTCATTATTATACTGGCATTTGAATTAACTGAAACCCCAGGAGAGATCCTCCTTTCAAGATACAACCCATTTCTCTAATATATATATATATATATATATATATATATATATATATATATATATATATATATATATATATATGTAGAAATTAGTGGAAAGCCGTCAATGGTATATAGACCAATTATCACGATTTCTTCGTTATGTCGAGCTTTCGAAAAAAATTATTTTCTTCTTTAAGACGTAACTAAAAGTTAATACATGATTACATGATGGTATTACATAATTAGAGGATACTTACTAACATGAAATTCAGAAAAAATAATACACAAAAAGAAACATCAGTGTTACAATTAAAAATGACGAAATGGCAGCAAATTATGATTACTCAGTCACATGCTTGAATGATCAAAATACCAAATGAAAGAGATACAGAGTGAAAATATAAAAATGTAAAAGTATGTATAAATATAAAAAAATAATCATTCCAAAGAGGATTAGGTGTGATATTTTCTTTATGTTTTTTTAATAGATATGTATATATTGTACTGAGGTCATTAATATCTGTTCTTCTATTCATTGTTGTTCATATGAACCATTTCAAGAAAGAGACGCTTATTGAGATTTTGTTCATTATCGAGAATTTTGGCATTATTATAGTCAATTACATGATATTTATTTATTACATGTTTAGCAAGGTAATAAGATCTCACATTTCTTCCACGGTCACTTTTATGAGAGGTTAATCTATCTTTGAGCATTCTACTTGTCTGACCAATGTATACTTCATCACAGCTGCTGCAAGGAATTTCATAAAATATATTGGATTTATTTTGATTGGTAAACGAGTTTTTAATTTTGAATGTATTTGGGATTTGTGAAATATATATATATATATATATATATATATATATATATATATATATATATTTCACAAATCGCGTGAATCTAGGAAAGGAATATTTACGTTGAAAAGGGAAACATTCTGAAGGAATATTTACCTGCCGAACTTTGTGTATACATTCATTCATAAGTGCCTGTAACATTCTGTTGGTCCAAAGTCGAAAAGTTTGCTCACAAAGAGTTGTTTTATAGTTTCTGTGGTTTTTTATATCTGAAAGGTCGCTAGGATATTGATTGTTTTGTTATCTTTTGATTTGTCGATACAATCACTTCGTTTTTATTATATTTTGATATAAAAAATCAATAAACGGTTATCGAAACGCAAATCAAATTGGTGATTCTTCATAAAAAAAATTATATTGTTGAAATACAGGTATTAAAAGCATATAGCATACCGTCCATGAATATTGCCTTGATGTGTATATATACACATATATATACACATCGGTTTCAGGTTATTCAGAATATTTTATAAATTCCTTTTTTTTCAATACTTCAACGCCCTGTATCTCAGAAACGAAGCAACTCCGGACATATGTTCATAGGAACTATTTTTTGTCAAATGACCTAACGAATCACCCCCTGAAGTTTTTCGTACCGTAGTTAGGGAACACCCTGTATATATTTATATATATATATATATAAATATATACAGGGTGTTCCCTAACTATGGTACCAAAAACTTCAGGGTGAGATTCGTTAGGTCATTTGACAAAAAATATTTCCCTATGAACATATGTCCGGAGTTGCTTCGTTTCTGAGATACAGGGCGTTGAAGTATTAACAAAAAAGGGATTTATAAAATATTCTGAATAACCTGAAACCGATGTGGTTGAAATGTGGTACAGCTATTTGAAGTAATAAGGCAATTATTTGGCCCCAAGTAGGTCCAGGGGCGTCTCAGTGGGCACCACAGCCAACAATACTGAGAAAAGAAGTACTTTTTTTTGTAGTATTTTTTCAGATCAAACAACTGAAAATACAACTCTTTGGTCCCTTGTGCTTTATTCATATCAAGCTTCGTTTTCGAGAAAAAAATACTTTAACTCATTCTACAAATTATCCATGGACAACATAAAATACAAACCTAAAGTAAAAAATAAACAATTTTGACCTTGAAGTAAATGAGCGAAATGTCCACCGTCTGATAAAATACACGACTGCAATCGATGTGTCATTGATTGTCTGACACGTTCAAAAATACCTGGAGTATTCCTTATGACATTGCAATTGTCACTTATTCGATTCCTCAAGTCATTCACATCTAGTATAGGGGTTTTATAAACAAGAGCCTTCAGATGACCCCATAAATAAAAATCTAGAGGATTCATATCAGGACTGCGAGCGGGCCAATGTTGAGGTCCTGCGATTAGGGTAGGTGATGTCGAGATGCTGACGAGCAAAAACACTAAAATGAGCTGGAGCTCCGTCGTGCATAAACCACATGTTGCCTCTTACAAGTACGGGTACTTCTTCCAACAAAATGGGTAAATGATTTCGCAAAAAAGCCGTGTAGGATGGACCTGATAATCTTGCTGGTAAAAAAGAGGGTCCAAGTAGGTAGTCACCAATAATTCCTACCCAAACGTTCAGCGAAAATCGTTGCTGAAAATGACTTTCTGTAATAATGTGGGGATTTTCGTCGGCCCAGAAATGGTTATTGTGAAAGTTCATAATAGAATTTCGTGAAAAATTTGCCTCGTCCGTAAATAAAATATTTGGTAAAAAATTATCATTGTGTGCCATCGTATGAATCAACCACCTGCAAAACATTAATCTAGGGTGAAAATCCCTAGGCAGTAGAGCTTGGACCCCCTGTATGTGATATGGGTATAGGAGGTTTCTTTTTAGAACTTTCCAAATGGTTTTTGGGCTTACTTCAAGCTGCAGTGCAATCTTCCTGGTACTATTTGAAGGATCTTCTTCTATCGCATCAAGTATAGCTTCTTCTAGTTCAGGCGTTGTTACAGTTTCTGGTCTTCCACCACTTACATTTTTATTAAAACTTCCAGTTTCACATAATCTTGCATGTAGCGTTCTGAATGTCTTAGCACATGGAATAACTCTGTTAAGATATCTATCCTAGTAGATTCTCCGTGCTTCTTCCGCATTTCCATTTGCCAATCCATAAATAAAGTGCATGTCAGCCATTTCAGCGTTAGTGAAAGTATTCATGATGGAATCACTGCTAATTGATATGACATGACAATACTATCACTGTCAGCTGGTCTCCATAGCAGGTAATCATGATTGTACAGTGCCTTCATTTTTTTTGTTCTCGAAAACTAAGCTAAATATGAAAAAAAACACAGGAGGCCAAAAAGTTGTATTTTTACCACGCGTATAAAAAACTCTTTAGAACCCACGCTTATATTCAAATGCACTGAAAAGGAGAAAATAATTTTTTTCTCAGTATTGTTGGCTGTGGTGCCCACTGAGACGCCACTGGACCTACTTAGGGCCAAATAATTGCCTTATCACTTCAAATAGCTGTACGACATCGGTTTCAGGATATTCAGGATATTTTATAAATACCTTTTTTTTTATACTTCAACGCCGTGTATCTCAGAAACGAAGCAACTCCGGACATATGTTCATGGAAACTTTTTTTTGTCAAATGACCTAACGAAACACTCCCTGAAGTTTCGTACCGTAGTTAGGAAAGACCCTGTATATATCTGCTGGCCCAAAAGCTCTGGGACACCCGGGGGTGTTAAAAAAATATGTGTCGTAGGAGACCATGAGCTTGTTCATGTAGCATATCAAAATCCACCCCCTGGCAAACAACCCTCGATAAACCACCCCTAACTTTTGTTTTTCAAATTGCACCCCCATGTTTGTTTTGGTTCAACTTAGTATTTTTCATTTCTCATTCAATGATGTATCATGGTAGCTAAAATGGCATGCAGAATTATGATAAATAAAAATACAAATGAAATATTAATTTATAATACATTATACTACAGAAATTGTTCAAAATGTTGGCCAGCACTTGCCACACATGCATCAAGTCGCCGAATCAGCGCGCGAGTACAGAAAGCTCTAATCATTTCCGGATTAACGGTATTACAAGCCCCTGAAATTTTCTGGGTCAAATCTTCAATATTTATTG